>WEIS01043475.1:2638-25874 GCA_013389965.1 Todus mexicanus
CAAGAGGGAGAGGGAGAGGGAGAGGGAGAGGGAGAGGGAGAGGTGGGATCTTGCTCAAACGAAGCTGTTGGCAGCTCCCCTTCTTTTCGCAGCTGAACTCCCGTGCGGAGCGGGATGCTCTTCGCATCCCTCCCGGGCTGTGGCTGCGGGGCCTCAAACACGACACCAAAACACGCGATTGCAATCGCACCCTTCTCCCACCCAAGCCGAGACTCGCAAGGGCGACCCCTCCAACCCCACACGCCCCGTCGTCCAACACCCCCAGGTATTAAAAGCCGCGGTGGTTGAACCCGGCTGATGGAGCCGCAGCTCTGCCCGGAGGACAGGACCGAGCGCTCCTCGGGGAGCAGAGGGCTCGGCAACACCGCGATGCCCCGGGAGGAGCGAGGAGCCGCCTGTGCCCCCCGCAGGGCACAACCCAGGCGCTGCCTTAACCCGGGGCACGAAGCGAGGGATACTCCAAGTCGGCGGCGGGGCAAGGGGCCCTGCCACCCCCGGAGTGGGACGGACACCCACACACACCCGCCACGCCTGCGACTGTCGCTGCCCGAGCAGTTAATTCACGGGGCGGCGGGGGTAAGGGTCCCTCACACACACACACACACACACCCCTCAGGTACAGAACTGGTGCAAACTTTTAAGGGGAGCGCTCCGTGGTGGGGTCCCGAAAACCGCCGGGAACTTCCCTACCCGCCGGCTGAGCCCCGGCCCCGCAGCCCCCTCCATCCTCATCCTCAGCCTCATCCTTACCTCCGCCGTGGGACCCTCGCCTCCTCCCGCCGCCTCCAACTTCCTCCTCGCCCCGAAGAAGAAGAGGAGGAGGGCGGCGAGCCAGAGCACCCCCAGCACAGACAGCGCCAGCCGCCGTGTCGGCCGCCTCATTCTCGGCAGGGCTNAGGTGGAGAGAGCCGGGTCGGCACCCCGGGGGGAGCTGCGGGGCCGCTCCGCAGCCCGGCCCGGGCACCGGGACGCGGACACGGCGAGCGCTGCTTTGGGGGGTGTTACAGCTCCTGCCGGGGGTGTAACCCACGGCGGGGCCCGTGTCTGCCCCTCCCACACACCGAGAGGGGAGCCCGGCCCTGCCCAGCCCCCCCCCGCAAGTTGTCCCGGGCCGGGGCCGGTCCCCGCCTGGGTCCCTGCGGGGCTCCGGGGCGAGGGGAGGGCGGCAGCGTTCAACAGCACCCAGAGGAGGCTCAGACATGACGGGAAGATTAATTTGTCCAATTGAAACAGCAGGGGGAATTCAGGTAGGTGGAATTTAATTACTGGATTTGGAAGAGAAGATGCGAGTCTCCAGAGCTGTCAAGAGCACTTAAGAAATAAAATCATAATCATCAGCTGTTGTTGTGCCGGCAGCGGCGATGATCCTGCGGGGATGGCCCTCAAGCCACCATCTCTGTCCCACCGAGTGTTCCCTGCTGGCCCCACGCACAGCAAACCTGGCCACGCAGGGCAGCCGAAGTGGGAATTAACAGACATTGCTAAGGGGGAATAAACCAAGCGAGGAGGACTCCGGAAAAGAGCTGCCTCACCCACCTGTCCCTGCTCACCTGCCTGACTTGCCGCTCTTTCAATCCTGTCACTGGCAAGTATCGCAGGAGCTGAATGATCCTTTGCAGAAGACATTAGAGAATAAATTAAGTATTGGAGCAGATGTGAGTCATTCGTGTTAGTACAAAAACTATAGAACCAGCCCCATAAAAACAAGAATCCATGCGTAAAGTGACATATGGAATGAATTGGAGATAAGATGTCAAATGCTGGAAAGTCCAATGCACATGTTGTAAACAGCCTCTCCTATGCGTTTCCCACACAAGCCTTCTGGATTTATTATTTTCTGCAGTTGTTTTCTGTCACTTGCTAATTTATCATTTGTGATCTCCATCCTCTGTCCTTCTCTGATTTATTTCCAGGGCTCAAGTAAGCCCTTTCTCCCCTAATATAATCCATGCTGCTCAGGCCCAACATTCACAGAAAGATGCCCAGATAAAAATTTCATTAGCATCCACAAAAAGGGACATTTCTCTCTCTTTGTTTTAAAGCTGTCTGACTTTGAAACGCCTTTACCAGAACAATGAAATCCACGTCCAGCAGGCAGGTTTAGGTTGAACTTTGGTTTATGCCAATGGCAGCAGCACAGCCAAGCAGGAGCAGAACTAACTGGGTGGGAAGATAGTGAAACGCCTTCATGCCCTAGTGAGCCACCAGCCCGACATCATGTGGTAAGTGCTCACCAGCCTGAAAATGCCATGGTGTGTGTCATTTGTCATGCCAATTAACCTTCTTCAACCCTGTGCATGGGGTAGCTGAGCCACTACACTCTGTCTGTCACCATGAGACATCTCTGCCCACCCTAGAGAGGACCTGCAGGTGAATGCAGGTGTTGCTGTCTTTCCCAAACTGTTGCTTTATGCTTTCTCCTCAAAGCTAAGGTGAAGCACCTGGGCAGCTTTCAGCAGCTGAAGCACATCAACGGTGGCTTTTCACATGGTTTATAGTTGTCTTCTTACCTTAGTGCCCCCCTCAGCTACCAGCACAATCTGGTTGCTGCCTCACACATACCTCTCTCTAGCCCCTTTGGACCAGGAACGGCTTTCTGATCAAAAAGATCATCTTGCCACAAGTAGGAAGCAGCTGCTGGCGTTTTCCTGGCTGGGACAAAGTGACCTTGGTTGCTATTACGCATCATTCCCCCGGTACATTTGCAGAGGGTGCTGAGCTTTTTCTCCCAGGTCTCTCTCCATGTGAGAAGAGCTTTTCCAGATAAAGGCACCTGGGGGGTGTTATCATTCAAAGCTGAATTGAAAACCGTGGCTTTTTTATAGGTCAGACTTCCAGTGGAAGTTATTACAAAATGCAGGGGGGAAATAGAGAAAATATCAGGGAAATACATTACAAATTAGATTACAGGTAAGGTAATAAATAGGACGGACTTGACAAAAATGCAATCAGATAATGCTATCTTACTTATTACCTTGAGAAACAACTCCCTCTGCTGAGGGAAAGCTTTATTGGCAGGGCTCCGCGCCGTGATGAATAACCCGCTGCACCCAGCAGAGATAACGGGCAAAGGCCTGACTCTTCCCCACTGGCACCACTGTTACACCAGCGAGGAGGGTGACACTGGACAAATCCCTGCCTACTGGAGCCCAGTGGCTACTCTGCACAGTGGTCCTGTGATGAGACTTGAGATTCGAGGAGCTCTAGCAATGCATAGGATCTTCAAGAAAGTATATTCCTCCTGACCGTGTGCTGGGGCAGATAATATATCGAGCAGATGATGGTAGCAGCTATTGAAACAAGAATAAGGCAAGAGTACAAATCCGTAGGTTCAGAGTTACTTGAAGTGAGAGAATTTCAGAGACTTGAATATAAATCCTACTGCAATTCCATTAAAACCATAGCAATAAAAAAAATATATCTTCTGTGGTATTATTGATATCTGTATCTTCCCCATTTTATCTTATTTTTCATCTGCCAATCTCAGATGCTTCACAAGTATGATCCACAACATACAAGCTCTTTCCCAGAGAACCAAATTTAAGGCCAGCAGCAGAGCCAGAGACAAGCACACTCTAACAAATGGGTATTTAGCATTTGTCGGTATCGGCATTGCAGAGTTGATGAAAGTGGTTGTTTCATGCGAGCAAAAATAGGACATCATTTCTGAATGGAAGAGGGACTCTTCATAATTACAGCGTCAGGTGACAGCCCTTCAAGGTCCTGCCTTTAAGAGCAGGGTGGTAGGTGAAAGTAGCTCTTCTTGCTGTTTCAAGGCTATCTGTAAAGCACGTTTTGAGAGCATTTCATGTCAGCAGGTCTACAAACCAGCTGGGCACTGCTTCAGTGCAATTTTTACTAGGAATACTCCTGGGTTTGAATTCAGTTCACATCTAAGATCCCCTCCACAGAGAAAAAAAAAAAAAAAACCACATTTTTTTTTCCGAGAGTGTATTGTAAGATGGAGCAATTCCACTGAGCTCTGGCTGAAAAGGGGCTTCTAGGACAGGGAGCTCTGCTGCCAGGGCAGGATCCAGTACAGCCAGTGGTTTGGGACAGTCCACCCCTCACTGCTGTTCCTGCAAGAGGGTGTGCAGCACTTACTGAATTTAACCACGCTGAAGACAGGGCCAAGAGAGGAGTGAGAGCACTTCAAGCTGCTCCCAAATAGCCGTTTTGGCAAGTGCTGAGCATTGGCATGCTTCACAAGAAGCCCATCTGTCCCTCGTCACCCACCAGCCGACGTGCCAGCCTGGGTGCAGGCCCTCCAGGAGAGCAAGCCAACACATGCCCCTGGCCCAGACACCACCCCAACAGCCCTGACCTGCTCCCAGGGGATTACTCAGAAACCATTCACTACTTGTTTAGGGGTGGAGCTGTGCTTCAAATGTGAAGCCATGTCAGTGACTCTTCCAGGTTTATATTTAACATAGGAACAAGAATCCCTTTTTGGACCTGCAGCTGCTCAAAAAGCCTCCAGGTCCTATGGTCTGTTCCTAATGCAGTCAGTGTGGGCAGAAGAGAAGCCAGTAAGTCCTTTGCCCAGGAGCAAGGAGAGATTGTTGCTTTGGTAAGGAGGTCCACCAGTTCTGCAGCACTTGTCACCAACGTGCCTTAACACCATGGTACATTGCTGCAAGGGTGCAAGTGTGTACTGAGCTGGTGGTTCCCAGCCACAGCTAACATGACACACAGCTCTCAGGGTTGTGAATGGCAGCAAGGACTCTCTGCCTGACATCTCTACCATCTCAAAAAGCAGCTTCCATGAAGTCTGTTGAACACACTGTGAACATTATCCCACATTTTTGTGGCAGGTGAGCTCTGCCTTTGCTTTCGTGCTGTAACAGGAGTGCTTATCCTGAACAATGTTCTCCTTGTATGCCTTCAGAGATCCACAAACGTTAGAGACAGCTCTGGCAGTCTCTAAGAGTACAAATTCTCCTGGCCTAACACCAGGAGAATTGTAAGTTAAAGTTATTTTAAAATAAGTAAAAGCTTTATAGTTGGCTGTCTCCTTTCCCTCGCTGCAATAACAAAACTGTAGCTTGTCCTACATCTGCAGCATAAACTTGAGGGTCAAACATGTTGTGAAGCACTCACCTTCTCCACTTGGGTGATGGTATCACTCTGCACCTCCTCACCCATTGCTGCAATCAGAAAGGGAAATGGAGGAACTCTTCCAAGCTTTTTGCCACTATTGGAGTCATGAACAGATCTTTCTCAGTAGCTGTAAAAGATTTTTTTTCTTTTTAATTAAACCGCAAGCATTCTTCTCTAGCAAACTTTCCACGATGGCATCTTCAGTTAATTAAAGGTTTAAGCTGTCAGGAAATGCTATGCATAAAAAAAAATAAAATAAAGAGGAGAGCTACTTTAATAGCATTTGTTAATTGAACTTCTCATCAAGTCAGCTGTAGGAATACAAGCTGTTCCGTGAGTAGAAGGGCACCAGCACACATCCAGACGTCCGCCTGCAGTTCCTGCAAGTCAGGCTCCCACCTTCAGCCTAGCTTGTGTGGCACTGATGGGTGAGGCAGTACTGAGCTTCCTCACCTTCTCCACAATAAGATTGGAGGAGGATAGAGGCAATTCCTTCCTACCACAGGGTGTTATATCTTACATCTCTAACAACTGCAATCAAATGGCCACACACTTGCACTTGTGTTTAATTCACATTCTCTCCAGTCTGTCTCCATTTGCTGGAGCACAGATTTTTCTAGATTAGGTGCAGCCTTTTTACTAGCTTCCAGCATTTCCAGGTGCCAAATGGTGCCAGTACAAGCAAGCGTGGGAGTCAGGGCCAGAGAAAGGGGAGACTTGAAAGGAGTCACTTTGACTTCAGCATGTGGTTGGAGTCATGTTAGGGAGCATAAGAACAGATTTTTTGGTGCAGTGCTTTTCCACTGTGATCATCTTCGGTACTGCTCACTGGTTGCTTTTGACCAGCCCTGCTTTTGTGTAGCTCATTGCCACAATAGCGTTGAGTCTTCTGGGTCCCGTTTGTCTACAGTTGTCTCCGGTGGTTGATAGTTTCTCCTGATGCTCCTCAACACAGGCATTTTCTGGGAAAAACTCATGGATAAGTGATAGCTGTTGATCCCACAGCATCTTTTTTCAGTGTTTTGGTCAGGGGGAAGCCATCTAGTTCTAGGTCACTGCATCAGCAACCAGTGGCAGCCACTGCAAATGGCCACAAAACAGCAGTTGAGACAAAAGGCAGCAGATAGTTTTATGGACCAAGTTGCAGCAAACATGGCACCAGCAGCACGCGAGCCTGGAAGGTCCTGGGCACCCTGCAGTCCTCAGCACAGCTCTGTCAGTCTCCCCCTGTTCCCAGGGGACCCCAGCACTGCTGTAACTCTACAGGGGAAGCAGAGCTCCTCAGCTGCCTCATGAGGAGATGTGTTCCTGTGTGCATACCCACATGGGCACACCCACCCTGCTTCCCCCATCGATCTCTAAGAAAGTGGAAAACTCTGCCAGAATTCAGACCAAACCCTTTTGTTACTTTGAATATGCGAAATCAGTCCTTTTAGCCAGGTGCAGGACTATGTCAGTTAGACACATTCAAGCCCATAATTGCGGTTTGGACAGGTGACACTCAACAGAATAAAGAACAAGTCAGGTGATGGGTGAGAGAACACGTTAGTTAAAATAAAGCTTTGTCCTTAAAGCACTTTTTATACCTCTGTCTTTTTGTGTGCAGGTGTTAAGGAGACTTCGGAGCCAAATCTGTACTTCTGTGATATGTAAGTGTGGCCCAATGCCAACTGGGATTCAGGCATCTATTAACACAGCTGGCAATGCGTAATATTGCACCAGGCGTTTCGTAGGAAGGAGCATTTTCACAGCTGGATGAAAAGTGTTATCCTCATCTTCTTTCTAGAAAATTTTTCATAGGGAAAAAAATCTTGACTGTTTATCCCTCCCCTCTCCTGAGGGATCCAAACACTGAAGAGAGTGAGCCGCACACCACCTAACTTCTTAAGCTTTCAATCCCATTATTTAGGAGACGTGTCTACGAACAGACATTTCTTTCAGATACAATTCAATGCACTAAGTATAAAGATGGAGTGATTTATATTTGATCAGGCAATCTCCTGCTCTCAACGTAAAAGCTCCAGGGGGCTAACAACCAACCCCACATCTCCTTGAAAAGTAGTTAAAAGCAGGAGGTTGCTCTGTGCAAAGAGAGCGCATAACGTCAAGGTCTACGCTTATGCCATGTCAATCTTTTCATGAGATCCACTGTGATTTCCTACAGGAAAACACACACGGTGCTAAAAATCCTGCCTACCTATAAGGGAACAATGTTCTACCCTGAACGTGCTCCAGTGTGTTAGCATCTAATTTCCTATCACCAAATCATTGCTGTTGGTTCGAACATAAAGCAGCATCTTGATTTCCCCACTAGTAGGACAAAATTTCAAGGCTGCTGTTCAGAAAACAAAGTAATGTTTAATTGCACACATTTGTTTTGCTGTTATTGAGCAAGAGCAAGTTAGAAGCATTATTTTTCCTTCCCTGCATAACACCTCATTAATGCATTCAAACCTGTTAGAATTTGTTAGTCCCAGAGGCCCTTGTTGAACCAGAACAATCAATAGATGCAAACAGAGCAGGTAAAGAGGCAATCAGGGTCCTAGAAAGTTGAGATATTTTCCATTAGGACACCATAATAACTTCCCCTAAACAAACATTTCAACAGCTCGTGCTACGAGCAAGGGGACATCCCATGTAGGAGCAACCCAGACAAGATGCATGCGGGAAGAAATGTGTCTTGACTTAATCACACAGAGCAAAATATGGTCTGGACAGCAAGATATGCTCCAAACAGCTTGGGCTATCCCACACAGGAGAGGTATTTCACAGGAAATTCTGCATATGGGAGATAATTGGAGAAATCCGCTCCAACGTTTCGGGTTCTGATCTCCTTGCAGTAATGAGCGTGCAAGCAGATGATGCATATGCATGAGAACGTAATTAAGAGTGGTACAACCTGGAAGATTTTCAAACTCTATGGCAATTACTGACTTAAACACACAAAAAATTAAGATAGCCTTATACCCAAAGGAAAGTTATTATTCTAAGTGCCTTGCCTCATTATAGTTAGCTCAAGCTCAAACAGCAGGCTAGCGAGCAGGGGAGAGCTGCCTTCCATTAGCAGCAGGTGCTCTCCCTGGGACAAAGGCAGGATGCTGACATCCTTCTGCTCTCGCCGAGACATCTCAAACAGTCCCAGAATGCGTTATTGGAACAAAAATAGAAAGCTGAGGGTGCACATGACTGGCAGCTTGGGCTCCCCTGTTGGTCTTTGGGCCTCTCTGGTGAAGAGCATTCACGGACAGAGGAGCTACCCTGTGTAAATAGATTCACTAAATAAATGTGGTAATTATACTGAATATTATTCTCAGTAGACACAGCAGCAGGGAAATTATTTGCATAAGAAATGCAGATTATTCATGTAAATGAATGTGTTATTTGTTTATAGAAGAGATTAAGTCTTGTCTAAAGACCTAGAACTCAGCTATACATAAAGGCTGACACTTAACCAGCGTCTCATGCCTCCACCGTGCTCTGCCCACCTTTATCGAATCCATCTTTGCAGGACTAGCTATGTTTTTCTCATCAGTCCATTTTGCTAAAGTTCAAACACCTCTCAGTCCAGGGGATAGTTAATCTTCTCTAGGGAGCCTGTTTGGGTGCCAATAAAGTATCTCTACAGGAATTGAGGCTTTTAATCTTCGTTTCAGCAAGCTGAGCCTAGTGGTGGGAGAAAGAGGATCAGTTTCTAGGTTTGAAGAGCTGTTTGAAAAGACCGACTTGAGAGGATAGATCCTTTCATTTTCTTCCTCCCTGTGCTGGATGCAAGGAGGGGCCGGGTCCCAGGCTGGCTCTGCCCTACCCAGGAGTATCCTCAGTTTGGGGGGGCAATAGCATGTCAGAGCAGACTAGCACTGCAGTGCCCGAGAGCTGGGTTATCGATGCCCACCTGTGAGTCCACCTCCCACCCCATGGCTTGCTCACCCATTGGAATACCTTTGTCCCACTACCTGAGCAATGCAGAAGGGGTTGATCCCATTATAATCATGTCCTGTTAACATCAGGACAGCCGCATCCCTCCCCACAGGAATCCTAAGCTCAGAGCTATTCAGCAAGTGAGAAACACTGACAACACAAAAAGCAGAAAGGCAGCATCAGCTGACGCTGCAGGACCTTCGCCCTGCCATTCACCCCTGCAAAACAGCCAGCTCAGCTCCCGGACCCATGCTGGGAAGGGCACAAGCACCCAGAGCAGCCTCTTAGAACAGCAGCTTTACCAACACTCAGGACACCTTCCCACTCTGATTTGCCCTGCTAATCAGAGGCAGCACTTTTTACATTGCCAACCCTATCCTGGGCTGCACCAAGAGAAGCGTGGCCAGCAAGTCATGGGGGGTGATTCTCCTCCTCTACTCCACTCTGGCAAGACCTCATCTGGAATACTGTGTTCAGCTCTGGGGCCCCCAACATAAGAAGAACATGGCTCTGCTCAAGCAGGTCCAGAGGATGGCCATGAAGATGATTAGGGGGATGATCACCTCTCCTATGATGAGAGGCTGAGAGACTTGAGGTTATTCAGCCTGGAGAAGAGGCAGTGCTGGGGAGACCTTATTGCAGTCTTTCAATACTTAAAGGAGGCCTATGTGAAAGGGGAACAGTCTTTTTAGCAGGTCCTGTTGCAAAAGGGCAAGGGGTGATGGCTTTAAACTAGAAGAGGGGAGATCTAGACTAGATTCAAGCAAGAAAGTTTTCACAGTCAGAGTGATGAAACACTGGAATAGGTTGCCCAGGGAGGTGGTAGATACCCCATTCCTTGAAATATTCGAGGTCAGGTTGTACAGGGCTTTGAGCAACCTGATCTAGTTGCAGATGTCCCTGCTCAGTGCAGGGGAGGTGGACTAGATGACCTTTAGAGGTCCCTTCCAACCCAAAGCATTCTATGATTCTATTTGCCAAGTCATTGAGGAGAAACACGCTCAGCTGATCCTAACTTGCATGCTTATGTAACAGTGTGGGCCACCTGAGGACCTGTTGCCTCTAGTTGCTTTAAATAATTTGAGGAAGGATAAATGTCTGCCTCACAGCGGGAAGGGCTTGATTTCCTGTCACAGTAAGCTCTCTTGTGTCATGGTGACAGCTGTGTTTGTAGCTCAGGTTTTGGCACCTTAATTCAGCAAGGTGATGTGGACTTCTCGGCTTGCCTCAGCTGTTTCAGGTGGTCAGAGCTGATAGAAGTTCTTTGATGTACTTCAAATTTATTGTAACACTCTACATAAAGAGTAGTGTTGAGGAATGGCACCCACACACAGCCCTTCCACCAAATTTCTCCCCTGCAATTTTGTATTTCAAAGTACTTGTGCATCATTATAAATATATATATATGAAGAAGAAATAGGTGTTCCTTCTACGGGACTCAGCAATTTATTCTAGCAGCGTATGAATTATTTTCTGTTAATTCATTCCCTAAATTCTTTATGCGCTTAGCTATGTGTTAGTTTGATAGAGTATCTCTTTCTTTTTTGCATTTGATACAATTAAAGTTCTGCAAAACTCAGCGGTTTAAAATCTTGGAAACTTGTGCACATTGGAAAATATTGATCCAGCCGTTGGAGGCTGTGAAGTGCCCAAGCCTTGCTTCTGCACTCTGCTCTGAAGAAGCAAAAGAGCAGGCTGAAGTGGAAATTGCGTTCCCAGTAATGTGCATCTCAGCTGTTCAAAAGTCATGAGTCACAGAATCACAGAATTAACAAGGTTGGAAAAGACCATAGAGATCATCAAGTCCAACCTGTAACCTACTACCTAGACTATCACCAACCTATTACCCAATATTATCTCATAATCTAAATCTTGTCCCTGAGTACATCATCCAACCTCTTCTTGAACACCTCTAATGATGGTGACTCCACCACCTCCCTGGGTAGCCTATTCCAATGGGGAATCACTCTCTCTGTAAAAAAGTTCTTCCTAATATCTAGCCTAGACCTTCCCTGACGCAGCTTAAGACTGTGTCCTCTTGTCCTGTCATTGGTAGTCTGAGAGAAGAGACCAGCCCCCACCTGGCTACAACATCCCTTAAGGTAGTTGTAGAGGGCAATGAGGTCTCCCCTGAGCCTCCTCTTCTCCAGGCTGAACAACCCCAGCTCCCTCAGTCTCTCCTCATAGGGCTTGTGCTCCAGCCCCTTCACCATCCTTGTTGCCCTTCTCTGGACACGTTCGAGCAATTCAACATCTTTCTTAAACTGAGGGGCCCAGAACTGGACACAGGACTCAAGGTGCGGCCTCACCAATGCAGAGTACAAGGGAAGAAGCACTTCCCTAGTCCTACTGGCAACACTATTCTTAATACAGGCCAAGATGCCATTGGCCTTTTTGACTACCTGGGCACACTGCTGGCTCATATTAAGTTTCCTGTCAACCAGCACTCCCAAGTCCCTCTCTGCCTGACCACTTTCCAGCCATTCAGTTCCTAACCTATAGTTCTCCATGGGGTTATTATGACCAAAGTGAAGAACCCGGCACTTGGACTTGTTAAATTTCATCTTGTTAGAATCTACCCATCTCTCCAGTCTGTCAAAGTCCCTCTGAAGGGCCTTCCTAGCTTCCAAACGATCCTTCAGATCAAACTACTTTGGAGGTGCTCAGGGTTATTTCTGTTGTCGTATTTGCCAGATGGGCATTGAGAGGCCAGGAGTTACAGTTCTCCACAGTCCTCAAGGTTGAGCATCTTAACATCAGGCTAATATTTCTCCAGTACTCCTGAAATGCAGGTAGCACAATGTTGGTGGCAGTTGACCACAACAGATGTGCTCATTACAGGCATCACCTGGGTTTCAGAAAAGGGATCTGTGACAGCATGGCTCCAAGTTAAAATAAGGCCTCCAGTGGTCTGTCCTACCACTCCTATAGATGTGGGCAGACCCTAGCAACGGGTCACATAGTCCAACATGAGCCAGTTTCTGTGTGACTTCAGATATCAGCCTGCGGAGCCAGAGCTAACAAATAAACAGAGCTAATGTTGGTCAGGAGACTGGAGGAACACCTCAGCCCTTCGGTTTTAATCTGCTGGTACATGTGCACCAGGGTAGGACACGGTTTTTAAGCCTAGGGTTATGACTCTGAGATGTGTGTGAAATTATGGAGCAGGTACGAAAAGTGTGTGATGTTGAGTTTGTTTTCCTTTCCTTTTAAAAGAAAACACAATAAATGACAATAAACGCACTAGTGACAGTGAAGGGGCATCTCATTCCCAAAGATGTGCAGACCTTCAAGATATCACTGCATCCAAAATGGCCTCTAGCCATTTCCATGACCTTTTTTCTAGAAGGGGTGTACTGGCTGTGTGCTCCAAAGCTCTTCATCAACCGCTCCTTTTTTAGGGTAAGCACATTATTAGAGCAATAGGGACTTGCAGAGCCAGCATGGTCCCAATTTCCGGAGCAGTACTCCTAATTAACACTTGGGTTTTGAAAGTGGTAGCAAGAAGGGAGAGACGGTGGTAACGAGGCCATCTCAGACATAACCCTACTCCTCACATCCTCTAGAAACTCAGCATTTGGCTGCAGAGGCAGGAGTCTTCTGCAACCTCAGCCCAGACACCACCAGCAACCCGGGTCAGGGTAGCTTAAGACCCAATTCCTCACTCCTGAGCTCTAGCTCTTCAGCAGTGCAGAGCTCCTTTCAAGCAATAAGTGGTTTATGCCTAGCTGCTGCGTATTTATGAGAAAGAAATCCTGCGTTTACCTGAGGAGAAAAGGCTACTTTGGAGCAACTACCTCTTTCATTTCGTCTCACTTAATGAGCACCAGCTAGAGACATCCTTTTTGTAGCCACGTTTGTAGGAGCATGAGGAGCTCCACGTGTTTCCGCAGGGTGCCCAGCTCTTAACCCTTCCCTTCACATGAGATGCATACATGACTTGTCAGGAAAAAATAAAAAAAGGTATTTAAAAAATATAAAACTCTTCATAATAATCCACATTTGGGGTCTTTTGAATCTGCAAATTTAGTTCCTACATTTGTACATGGATCACTGTAAATATTCCATCAAAATGGGCTTCAGGAGAAAAATGAATTTTTAATTGCACGCTTTCTTAACAGAGATCCCCTATGCTGGATTACGAGTGAAAATTTTCCTCCTCAACAGCAGTAGCAAAGTCCATTTCCTCTCTCTCACAAAACAGATGAAAAATTGTTCAAGAAACAGCTTTGCTTTCAACCTGACTCGTATTATGAATTTGAGCTCCAAGGACCAACTTGACCATCCAGCTGTCACATTAATAATGATAAAGGGGACGCATGATTCACCCAAGAATAATTTTCTATGGCACTTTTCACCATTTCTTCAACAACAACAACAACAAAAAGTAGGAGATAAGGCCAGGTGAAGAGCACTTCTTCTGCCCGGTATCTGCAGCCACCGTAACGTCAGGTGGGTGCTTTGCAAGTGGCATCAGTCTCTGGCACTGCTAGGCTGGGTAGAATTAGTCAGGATTTTGTAGGTTTTTTCCTTTATCTGTGGAATGTCAGCTCCCTACATTACATAGCTGATCTGAGCAAAACAAAGGTCTGCCTGCATTGGAGGGGAGCGCGATGGAGACATTCATTTCCCTGGAATAGGGAGTGTAACAAATCAATCCTGACTGCACTGATAAATTGAACTTCAAGCTTGGTGATACTGCTTTTCAGGTCTAATCCAGTGTAAGACACAGCAGGAAGGAAAGGGAAAGGCGCTTGTTAGCATTGCATTCTGCAAGGAGCTGCTCCCTGGGCGGGGAGAAAACAACATAAAAGATCATCTCTTTTTCCCTTCTTTTCAGCACAGCACTGTAACTATTTTCAAGGAAGGTGACATGGGATGTGGGGGGGCATACATGCAGATAGCAAGGTGCAGAAGAACTACCCAGCCATCGCTGGCTTCTTGCCAAGCCCCAAACCTTGGGATGGGATCAGAACTTGAGGACCTGTATGAGAAAGAAGTGTCACTTATGGGAAATATCTGGCTCACAGCAATATGGGGATTACAGACCAGCAGTGCCCTGGTATGCAAAGGGAAAAGGAGCTGGTGGGTTGGGCTTCAGGAGGCAATGCTCAGAGCTCGAATCGAGTCTTGGCTACAGAGCCCCGGGCTACACATCACTCCCCCAGGCACTGCAGAAGTACTTATTTTTCTAAGTAGATGGCAAGTTCTGCTCTGTGGGTCACGCCGCAGCCAGCACCCTGGGGACCTGATCCTCCTCCCCTCAGCACTGCGGCACTGTTAACAATAACAAAGGGGATTTTTGCCCTTATCTTTTCTGAATTTGGATGTAAACATCATATCTATGAGAAGAAACTCCAGCTTTTCACCCCTCTTTTGCATCAGAGCACAGCATTGCTTTCAGCCAGGGTCCAGCAGGACTAACATTGGGAGAAAAGTCTCCAAAGCCATCCATGTTTGGGCAAACAGCTTGAAACATTGGCCTGAAAAGCTCACAACAGAAATAAAAAAGACTTAAGGTTTGCAAATTTTGAAATCCCATTGTTTTAATTGAGTCTTCTGGTGGGGATGCAGGAATGAAAACGGGGTAAATGAGGACTTGTGGATTTGGCAGTGGCTTTCACTCTGTGTTCCCATGTTGCCTCTTCATTTCCATCACTGCCTTCTGCAAAGGTCTGCACTACTGGAGCACCTTTCACCCACTCTGCTCAGTGACCAGCCTTTGGGCACTGCCTGCCCTGGGAAACAGGCTTTTCCTTCCAAAAGCTTCAAAGTCCTCATTTTTGTGGTTCCCGTGCAATGACAACTTGCCCTTTAGAGGTCCCTTTTGTGGGTCATGGAGCTAGGCTTACACGTGCTGCTTAATAATTAAAAACAAAGCAACATTATTCATTCTACACAGAGCATCTCGTGGTATGGTCAAAGTCCACAAGCATGGCTTGGTCAGCCACAAGGGTGCTTTGTGCAGTAATACATGACTATAATACCTCTCAGCAAAGGACTGTAACATGCTTTTAGGTAAGGTAGGAGTCTTGTTGGCCCCACTTTAAAACTGGGGAAGAAATGTGACCTCAGACAGAAATAAACTGCAGTGTCTCAACAGCATTCAGACCTTCAAATTTTAATTGATTGCCCAGAAAGAAATACAGCGGCAGAAATACTCTACCTCAAACCTGGACCAGCTTGGTATCTCCCCAGAGGTGGCCATCCCTAGCTGTCCAAGGGCAAGAGCCCCATGATCTTGGGGTGATTTGTCCTCAGAGGACATCTCATGCCCTTTTGCCTGAAGCCAGATGTCAGGTCTCTGCCACAGCTCTTGGCTAAGGCCATGACCGCTCCAGCCATGTTTGTCATTCCTGCAAGTCTCAGCTCTTTTTTGAATCCTGTTAGGCTTGAGAGTGGAGCCTGTCTTGTTGTGGTCTGGACAGACACCCTGACCAAGCAGAATGGACCCAGCGAGACTGATAGGTAGCTGTTGTACCCCAACTGCACACTAAACGTGTGCATCAACAACATCCAGCAAACATTAAATAATTCCAGTTGTGTGTACGTTACAGCAATAAGCTCTAGCTGAGTATTTTGTTTGCAAAGGGTTGCTTAGTTCCTTCCAATTCTATCTCAGTCTTACTGTTACAGTACAGCCCAGCAGCCAGCTCCTCTTCATGCTCCAACCATTATTTGCTACTCTTGTTATTTGCACCTGTCTCTTCTAAAAAAAGGACCTGTATTAACAATACCAGTCTCAAGCTGCAGCCCCACTTCTCTTTCATTGCTGCTAGAGCAATACCACCCACTGCAGAGCTCAGCATCTCTACAAGCACTGTCGTTACAAACGAATGCGTCCTTCAGCAGCGTGTTAGACAATTTTTTCCACAATGCACATTGTAAATGAGGAGTAATATATCTTCAAAATTGCCCAGAAAACATTCTGTTAGCAATATAAAAGCCTCGCGGTGTCCGAGTAGGTGTCCTTGCCAAAACCATCTTATTGTGAGCCAGATAATTCCGTTTGAATTGTACACAGTTTGGTATAATCATTCCAGTAAAGCATCCTTTACAATTCTGTAACAGCAAGTCACATGGCTCAGTAAAGTTTATTGCTGCAAGTGTTTAGTGATTCACAGCATGGATGAATCCTGCCTCTTTCCTGGATCAAGTAATCAATAGCAAAATAATCTCCCTGCAATTACATTGCTCTGCATTAAAGAGGTGTGAAGTAAATAAGTACAAAATCTGATATAAAAAACAATGTGTCCAACATTAAAATGAACTGCAATTTGAAACTGAGTGTCCCGCACCACAGTTTTGCGCACAGCCTGTGGCAGAGCTATGTCCAGCATACTCCCAGCCTTCAATTATTCCTGCTCAGCCTATTACACACATTGTGCAACAAACCCAGTTGGGACCGACAGATTTGCATCCCATTGTGTCCAACAGAGTCCTGCTGTGAACACTCTGCACTGACGTGGACTCCCCCGGCTATCCTCCTGGGTGCCGGGGACCGCATTTTTCAGGGTGCACTGAAAAAGCAAGACTTACACTCTCTCAGTCAACCTTTTCGATTCTTCCAGAGCCGCTCCTGCCCGCAGTAAATCAGTGTTTATAACATCCCCCACAGAGCTGAGTACAAATTAAATCAGCCTAATTTAGTTTGCACCATCGTGTTCAGCTGCGAGTCACAAAAGGCAACAGAGGCGTGACAGCTGGGAGAGAGCACGTGCCTTGTGACGGGAGCTGCTAACGAAGGCTCTCTGGGGAGCCCAGCGGGACGGCAGCGCTGCCACACCGCTGCTCAAGGGCCCTGGGTGTCCCTGCTCCCTCCAACCTGCTCTGCTTCGCAGATCTGAGCCCTGCGGCTCCAGTGACACTGCAGCAGGCCACTCATAACAGACGATAAGATATATATCATCGGTAATAAACATGAACAAACAGAGTGATCTATCTGGTTCTAACAGTTTTCTCATAAAAACAGTATGAAAATGATACCGTTTAGAAACAGACTGTTCTGGGGAATAAAGCGCGCACTGGTGTTTTTACTGTTTAATGCCTCCTGACTGGGAACGCTTATACATGATGGAGTTTCTCTCTGAAATATGCTCATGCTATTGCACAGGCTTCAATGCTGTGGTAAGCACATACCTGAGCTCTGTCTTTTGCTCATGTTTACATTCTCATCCACAGTCTGCCTCATTCCTGAATCTCATATGCACTTTAAAAGGATATTTATGAGATTAAGCACTTCAGAAGTCACAAAAAGCCAGAAGGAAGGCTGCCTATGCAAGCTTAATATAACTCCTTCCTCCAAGGGCATTGGAGTATGGCCTTTCATTATATGTTCCTTCACATTGGAGCTGTTTCATTCAGTGCCCAGACAAGGCTGAGCACTGGAAGAGAGCCACAATTGTGTTGTCCACAAGAATGCCAAAAAAAGTTTAAAAGATTAAATAATCAAGGCAGCAACCTGTAACAGCCACTTAACGTGGGCATTTCCAGCCCAAATAAATTAATAAATGGTAAGAAAGTGAAAAAGGATCCTAAAGGTAGATGCATCAAGCAACTCTAGTTTCATGTGAATAGTCCCACTTATGTTCTCTAACGCTGTTCACAGCTACACACCCAGTTTCCACTATTTAATTAGTACAACCTACCCGTGCCTGCATTGTTCAAAACCACACACACACACACACACACACACTCGGTCTCATCCTGTTTTACAAAAAATAACTGACAAACACCCAAATGTTTTACCAGTCTGCTCCTCTATCGTGCTATAGAGAGTATCTATTCCCTACCAGTCTCTGGTGACTTCAAGACAATACGGCATCGGTTGAATTCTCACTGGGCTGTACTTTTCAATCTGCAGAGAAAACCCACTGCCTTTCTAAAACAAATATGCAAACATCATAGCCTCCATCCACAAGAAATTGATGGAGGCCCAGCTCATTGCTTGGTCAAATCAACTTAGGTTCACTTCAGTAGGGCTGTGCTGACTTGTAAAAGCAAAAGAGATGGTTTGAATGATTGCAAATTGCTTTTTCAAGTCATGGCCGGAGAAGAGTTTTCATTCAGAGACTCCCCACCCCTTTGTCCCCACAAGCACACAGATTCCTGCCCCTGCCGTGGGCCTAGCAGCTGCAGAACTGGGATTTCCCCTGTGAGGGGACAGGCCACTCAGGGCAGGGGCAGTTTCTGCCCCAGGCTCAAGAGCCTCATTACCAAGCACAGCCTCTGGGCACTACCACAATGTCTGCCATCCTGTAACAATAACAGCCGTAGCATCAGCATTAAGTAGGTGACCCCGACAACTTGGGTCACTTCGCTCCATGGTGTCACACTGTGCACTTGTAGTGGTTGGCATCCAGCAGTCTCTTCTTCAGAAGGGTTGTCTGAAGTGAAATAGGACTCAAAATAAATACGTTAATTAGCAAAACTTCAGTTCACCAAGTCTGCAGTCATTACGTCAAGTCTGTGGTTATTAGGTCAGGTCTGCTTGAGGAGAAGACTTTTGATATCAGGTAAATCACAGGGCTGAGCCCAGATTGTCCAGTGCGCACAGAAAGTTGGTACAAAGCAGCCTTCCTTGTCCTGGCACAGGCCTGGTTGTCCCCTCCTCTCCAGCATTGCTTCAGGAATACAGAGTCATCATCATCCACTGTAAAATAATCAGGAAAGTGGGTTGAACTCTACGATACTCACAACTGAACTGGACTATGGGGCACTGGAGATTTTATTCCCTCCAGAAGGAGCAGAAGCCATAATAAAGCAGAAGACTTAAGAAGCCTGATGCTCATTGTTGTTTCTAACCTACTCTGTAAGATCAGGTAAAGAAACTTTTTTTAATGCTACAGAACAAACCATGCAGTGCCACTTGCAATGACGGAGCCTGTATTTGACAGTCAGGGAATGGGCTTTACCTCAGATTCACGGAGATATATCCCTTTGCCATCCTGAGTTAAGTTGCGAAAGGCCTCTGCAAAAGAAATAAATAAGGAGTGTGAACTTGATAGCCAAGAGATCAACACCAGCCAAGGCACTCTGTCTCAGGAAAAATCCCAAAGACAGGGTCTGTAGGCTATCCACAAGTGCACATGAGCTTCTCTGTTCTGTCACTGGAAGATCCCCAAGGACTGGGACACAGGGAGCAGCTAAATAAAGTCAGGCATGTTACTGTCTGTCCATCCAGCTGTGAAACTTCGAAATGCAGGTGGTCCCAACCTCACCCGCTAGAGTTTTGAGATGTGTGAAGTGTCTAAAGCACAAGCTCACAGACCGGGTATCATCTGTCTCATCATCACAACTGCTGTCCTACCAAAGGTATATTCCAATTCTCTCTTCTTCCTGGAAAATGAGCGATCTCCATCTGTAATTTGCCTACCTCCTCCTACAGAAGGCTGGTGCAAACCTGCAGGAACTAAATCACTCTGGTATGTACAGCTTGGACATCTGTAGAAAGTGACCGGTGGAAAGGTAAAGAGAGAGAGCTTGATTTACTCTATATCTGTCCCTTGCTTTAGATTGATTACTCTTGGTCTGTTCAGAAACCTAATCCTTCTAGTTTTGATCTTGCCACTGCCAGCTGGAGCAGCATCAGAAGGGCCAGGGCTCAGCTGAGCAGCCCAGCTTGAAAGGCCAGCCACATAACACGAGCCTCACCTCCCATGATCTCCACTCGAAGCATGAAGCACACAAAACTCTCAAAGCTGATCTTCAAGTCAGGGTCACCGTATCTGATTGCCATCAAATTACAGACTTCATTGCTGAGTGAAATGCCTTCATAAAAGGAAAACAAACAAAAAATACACAACAAAAAAAGGGAAAATAGAATGACATGGCAACTCCCAGTTGTACACAGCTGAATATGCACAGCTATGGATGCACACATGCTGTGAGCATGCACAATTCAGTGGTCTTCAACCCTTCTCCAACAGCTTGGTTTTTCAAACATCCCTAAGATAATCAAATATTAGCCAGCCCAAACTAGACCACTACGTGGAGATATCTCCTCCAAACTTAAAAGTGTTAAGATGTGATCCCCTATACACACAGCCCTGCCAGAGTTAGAATAAAATACCCATGGACATCTTTTACTGGTGGGGTATGAGGGTAATGACAGCAACCATGTTTAAGAGCAATACTCCATAAAAGGGTAGAAAAGAGATGAAAAATAAACTCCAGAGGAAGTTCATACAGACAGCATTAGTCCCAATGTCAAGCAGCATTTGCAAGGAATAAAAGTATTTTTTATTCACAGCCTGAGATTTTAGTTTGCTTTAGCAGAAGTCTGCCTGAGTTTCTCACTGTGCTTTCGCTGACTCAGATGAACTGGGTGAACTACACATCAAAAAGAGGAGTGATATTTAAGCTGTAAACACGCAAAAGAAGCTACAGGACTGAGCACTAGCCCCAACTCAAAGCCTAGTAACAGCAACAGAGCTTGGTCCAGTATTTGAACCCATATGTATTGTCTCCCACCTCTAAATCAAGCTTCAGCCATTATACTGGTGAAGTGTGGCACCAGTATTGCCTCTGTGCAAGTCTCACGCTTCCAGGCACAGTCCCTGAGCTGTTGTCTTCAGCAGAGATAGCGGTTTAATATGAGCTAGATCTGGCCTCCTGCACATATCTGCGCAACCCTGCACAGTATTTTAAAATTAAATTAGCAGTGAACAGAAAAGGATTTAAAGACTGGGCCTAAAATAGACAGACACGTCTGTTTCAGAGAGCTGTTAGTGTGAGACCGCACTGGGGCAAAGATTAAGTAGCCCATCCCACAGCAAAACAATTTTCAGATGTGTTTACCAAGCTAAAGAGGGAAGCACAGATGGCTAAGACCATGCAGCCTATGATGTTTACCACTCCTCCTGGGTTCTACCAGCAATTCTCAAGATGTTTCCCAGCCCTGGGCTTTTTCCAGCCTTTATGAGGAAGGGGACAAGATTTGCCAAGATGTGCTGTGGGCTCACCTGTCTCCTGTACAGCTGCATGCAGTTCCACAAGGTCAAGCTTGCCTGATCTGTTAGTGTCTCTTTTCTGGAAAACTTCCTGGGGGGTGGAAAAAAAAACAACCAACCAACTCTGAAACCAACACACAACACAAAAGGGATTGTGAGCAGGAAGATATTGCAAGGGGGCACAGAAATTATTGTTATACCAAATAGAAAAGCAGCCGTTTCCACAGGATTCTGAATTCTTGGATACTCAGTGTGCCAGAGGCATTCAGCTTCATGGGAGAATTAAGGTCATAACTTCTCAATTAAGCATTAGAGAGCACCTACGACATAAAAAAAACCCCCCAAACAACCCAAAAACTCACAGCCACTCTACCATTCACACAATTATAATATGAGGATAATGATTTCTTAGCCCACAAGCCTTGATCCTCCTCCCACTAAGGTCAATGGAAACCCGGCTGCTGATTTCAGAGGCAGCAGGAATCAACCTTTCCCCAAACCAATTCCAGTCTGTCACAGCTGAACTGTTATTATGGAGGGTGAGAAGTTCAGTAAGTAGGGCCATGTCCCAATGGTAAAGAAATCACAGTAACACACAGTCTGCCCCAAGAAATAAAGCTCCAGTGAAGTATTATACGAATCAGAAGTATCACTCATGCCAAGGATACATCCAGGAGTGCCAAGATACCCTGGCAGGCATCCAGACTGAAACTCAGATGAAAATTCTGGAAATCTGGAGGGGGTAGGGAGGGAAGAAAAAAAAGAAATTGATTTGAGGAGTCATTGAACATCTCTCAGAAAAATGGACTCTCAAAAAAATTCCCCTTCACTTGAGGGGGCTCAGGCCCCAAAGCCTTTGCGAAACTCTATACCCACTTGAGAAGATGTATCATTTATGATGATAAAAATATGAGGCAACAGGATGGATTCTACTAGTCTCAGAAAATCCAATATGAGCTCCCTGCAGGCATGTAATACGGAATGAAATATGGTGCACTATCTCCAGCTATTAGAGAAAATGGAAGAAAAAGGACATCCAAAGCTGTAATCCCAAACAGAATTTACTGCGTGACCTTGAGCAAAGTCACTTGACCTGAAGAGCTTTGGGGAGCAGCACTGCAGATTAATTGAAACCCTTGTGCTAAGCATTTCTCCCTCTTTCTCTTTCACAGACACGCTGCCGGCTCTGTTAACGTAATTGAAAGTACAGGCATCACTGAAAACATGATGCTGCATTGAAACTTAGCATTCCTGGTTCATACATAAATTACATGAAGAGTAACAGAAATAGACTCTAATCTCACTGCAAATCACGGTTATAGATTGTCTGTAGACTTCCTCTGAGCAAGGGACAGAACCATAACTCATCAATCCCTTCTCTGCAGAAAGCAAAGATGTTTTAATCTTGTAATAGCCCTGTTTAGTAAATATGAATCAAGCACTGTAAAGTTTTTAAATGAATGTCTTAAAATTGATCACTTATGAAAAATAGACTCTTTGTTCAACCATCTTCTCACAGATAAGGCAGAGCCTGGTGGGTCACTTTGCAAAGACAGAAGAGATATCCTTGTCCACATTTGTAGAAAAGGGAGCAATGTCAAATTCAGCTTAAGTGGAAAAGGCATCACATCAGTCTTTTGTTCTTCTTTGTTGCTTATAATGGTTCGATAGTGTATTTTCTGTGTTGCACATTGGTTGCCACCAGTGAAGCAAGTAGGAAGGAAAACTGGATTTATCATTATATCTGTAATTTCATTGTTGTTGTTTGGAGAAAAAAAACACCCCGAAACCTTGCTGCTGCCCAGGTAGTGTTATTTATAACTAAGGACCGAATTAAGAGCTTGTGGAGCGCTCTGGGCTGCCACTGGCAGAGTGGATGTCACAGGCCTCATGAGAGAGACAACCTCAGGGCTCACTTGGTTCTCAGGACTATAAGTTACACAGGCTACCTGCACCTCCAGCCTGTCTCCCAAACACAAACAGAGCAAGCAACAGCCCTATTGATGCACAGCAAGGACGAATAAATAGGAACAGCAGAGCATGATCCAGGCATATCGAAATAAAGACAAGACCCCCTTCCACCACGTAACTGCCTACAGACCAGGTTAACCTTCTACACCTTCTAGTAGTGGCACTGCCAAGACTGTGGCAGTGGCACAGAGTGCAATGAGATATGCCTTCAGAATCGAGGCCAAGGTCAAGCTGGATTTGGAGGTCAAGTTCAGAGTCTGCATCCACACAGAGTGTCTACACTTGTTCTTCCCCCC
>WEIS01043479.1:291-54813 GCA_013389965.1 Todus mexicanus
AGAGCCGGACTAGATACAACACAGTTTAGCACCCAGAAGTTAAACACTTTAGCAGTGAGACTGGGGCAGGTTGTTCCTGGGTTATTGTGTCCCAAACTGCATGGAGGTGTGAGACTGAAGGCAGAATTATTTTACTCACCTGAGACATGCAGTAAGTACCCAGAAGTACATTGTCTCATCTGCTTTGTGGCTGCTAAATTGAAAGAATTTTTATCCAGGAGAGAAACAGCTCAGTCTCCATACACTGCGTTTTACTAGACTTAGTATATGATGGCCAGGTGTGAGAACTCCAGTAGTCCACAGTGATGTTGTAATGTAAGTGAAACATCAGTGCTTTCACAGTAGAGAGAGAATCAACTGTTGTTAAAATGCAGCATTCTGGAAAAAATAAATTTTTCTCTTAAGTTTCAAGTGACAGTGACAAATGGTGCTTTTTTTATTGTTCCTGTTTAATTAACTTCTCTTCCACATAAATAGTGCTGATGATACAAGGCTAAGTCTGAGTATGTGAAGTATTCTCTACTTACGTGTAGAGAAGTAGCTCGGCAGAACTGAAGGTAGGTGAAACTGATGGTTTATTTGAAGCATTTTGATTTCTTTGTGATTCTTTATCATTGGACTCTTGATGAATTGCTATGATATAGAACAGTACGTAGTATCATAAGGATATAAACAAAACCACAAATTTTAAACATTGGTGAACAGATCTGTGGATTATAGCCTCTAAATTCTTCCTCCTTTCAATACCTGATGTAATAAAAATATTTAATGTAAAGATAGATTTTTTAACTAACAAAGGAAGCCACACTGCATGCCACCTTAGGTCCTCTCATCAAATGAAAAAAACATGGTTCACCGAACAGTAAACCCCTACATCCTTCAAAAAAACCCAAAGGGCTGTAATTCCTAGTTAAAGGTAATAGTGCTCTGATCTTTCCTTCCATTTTAGAAAGGGAACATCTCTGATGTTAAGAGCATAGCCTAAAACAACACAGCAACATTTTTGAGAGCTAGAATACCGTAATACAATACCGCAGCATTCCTTCTGTTTTATTTTTAAGGAATCAGCCTTCATTGCAAAGAGTTCAGCGAACATATAAACCACTGTCAATCAGTTTGCTTGCATGGGCCAAGACTAGAGAAGAGAGTTGGTCATTGTTACATACAGCCCTGCCTCACTGGGGAAACATGAAAGGTGCTACTGAGCCTTGAAAGTGCCTGTTTAGTGGTGTGGGAATCACTGGGACAACTTTTGCAGGATCTGTCCCAAAGAGGTGTTTGCAAAGTCAGGCTTTGCTTAGGCGCCCACAGGTGTGGTAGGAAGAGTGCTGGAAGGCAGGTTCAAGAGAAACAGCCATTGAGGCAGTGAAAAAATCCCCTGAAAAGTATTAGAAGTGGCTGGAAGGGATCTCATTTAGATGGTCAAGGGTTTCATCTCAAACAGCATATATCATCTGCCGGTGCCTCACAACTGAAAATCTGTTACTCCTTTTCTTCAGTTTGCCCAGAAATGGCATCGCATGCAAAGACACAGCAAAAAGGGAGCTTCAGAACTCAGTTGTAAGCTTTAGAGTTAGGTGCGTATAATGGCAGCACCAGCACCCCATAATGGTTGTGCCCCAGCACCAATGTCTAATGCTGTCATATTGGAAGAGCCTGGAAGTGGGGCAGAAGGTTGTGCCGGGAGGTTAAAAGGGGATGGACAAGGGGAGAGGTTTTCTGCACGTACATATTTCACCTTTCAGACACTCTAAGATGGTAAGATTTGACCAGTGGTGAATGTGGATTTTGGAATATAAACATGTGGATTTCCTTTTCTGAGTATGTAAAGGAAGAATGCAAGCCTGGTTTTGTATTTAACTGATTGTGGCTGTAAGGGTAAGTTAATAACAGTGCTGTCAGGCAGGCATGGTAGGAGTGTGCTTTAGGCAAACTTGTGCCATCCTTCTGTTCCCTTCTTTGGATCCAATGGGTGAAAAGGCTGACAGCAAAGAATTCTGCTGCACTTCAGGGAATTTGGTGCTGTGAAAAGTCGGATTAGCAGGAATACATGGAGGCATTGTTGTTCGGTGTTAAGAATAACGGTCTAAACCTAGGATGATAAAAAGCACCCACCAGAAGTGTTACACAAACTCTTTATGGCTTTGGATCATCTGGAAAACTTGAAACCATGCTTCAGAATCAAATGTTTCTTCAGATTTGTGGTTTGTATTAACTTAGCAATTTTTTGCCTTTTTTCATGTACTTTTGAATTGTCACTCTACCTCAGAACCTGACAGAATATAAGTACACAGCCTATACTTGTATCTGATGTGCAAGAGCTGATCTGAGACGTAGATTAGATCCTTCGATAAACCTCTCTTCAGGTTGAGTGCAAGTAATGAGCCAAGTGAAATAAATCCTTCTTGGTGCAGTGGTGTTGCTAATGAGCAGAGTGATAGTTACTGTGCCACAAGGGAAAGTATTCCTGCAATTTTCCAGTTTACCAGGCTCGGATGATACAGGAGCATTGTCAGGTAGCAAAGGCAAATTGCATCTCCCTGTTTGGAACTCATGATCATCTCCAGTTTGGGTGCAGGAAAGAAACAGAGGCAGTTATAGTCCATGGCTGACACAAGAGCACCAGTCCAGGGTATGGCACATGGGAATTTCTCTTCTAGGAGCCTCTGATCTGGTTTGCGTGGTGGCAAGCTCAGGGAAGGGAAATCAGCTATAGTCATTAGTCTCTGATACCATAAAGAAGGCAAGATTCCCACAGTCATGTTGAGGAGATGTGCTAGAAGAAGCAGCAATGAGGCTTCTATGCCTCACTGAAGAGTTGCGAGCCTTTCTCATTTTCACTTTCTCCATTTCTTAGTATTTGAACAAACATAGGCCATACTCAGTATATCTCCCAAGGTCTATCTGTGTAGGGTATTTCTTCACTAGCCATATTGTCTAAGCATCTTGGAAAATTATTAATGTCTTTATCCTTTTGATCCACAGTGGAGGTAAAGAAGTACTGTTATCCCCATTTCATACACTGGGAATGGACACAGCAAGTGGGTAAGTGAAACTCCCAATGTCACACAGGAAGACTGTGAAAAGGCACTGATTATGATTTAGCCAAATGTCTTAATCCTTAAACTTTCTTTACTGCTCTAATTTCAGTCATAGACTTTAAAAGGCAAAACAAGTACTCTAGAAAATTTTAGTTAGGCGGAGTCATCTCCCCTTATCTTTTTCCTTAAAACTCTGCAAACTTTTCAGGTAACTGCTTAAATATGAACAACTTTTTAGCCCTTCAACAGACCATTTATGTCTTTTTGGGACAAAGACTAATTCCTAGTCTTATCTGTTTAGTTAAATAGCAAATGCCTGCAGAAGTGGCATGGTTGTAAGGTCACTTTGTACTTGGGAAAGGCGATCCTGTAGCAGTAAGGGCAGATAAGCAAATGGTTGGGTGACTGAAGCCACATCTTACAAATTTAGCCACTCACGAGAATATTGTCACATTTTCTTGTGCAATATGTTGTGCTTGTAGCCTACCTGAAAAGTCATCAAACCTGTGTTCACATATGTACTCTAAGTTGTGTTTTCCTTTGGTTTTCCACAGTGTGCAGAAACCCAGAACATGAAGCAATGCCTTACTGTTCAGCATCCTACACCAACACGGAGTGAAAGGACAGTTCTCACTCAGCTCACCAAGCAGTTTGTTTTGTCTGGTGTATCCATAAACTATAAAGTTTCTCCAGCTATCAGATGGCTATATGCCTCTCAGCTGAGAGATCTGATGCTTTCCCTTCGTCTCCTCCCAGTCCTTCCTTAGCCCGGACAGTACACATCATTGAGGCTTTCGCCTATGTCTTCTGCGGAGCATCTTAAGGAAGACGGAGCAAATGTGGATGTAATCCAAATTCCCCTGTCCAAGTGCCAGTGCTTTGTGAAGTAGCATGAGCTGCTGAGCCTTGCTTTAAACTTTGATACTGAGGGTAGGCTCTTGAGGTTGAGCCCACCTTGCAAGGTGTCAGCTTCGTTCCTGCTCTAGATCTGGTTTCTGCTCTGAGTATTAGGGCGAGTCCTGGCCTGTCTCTGTTGAAATAACTGAGGCTTAGCAATGCCAAATCTGTCCCTTTTGGCTTCAGGCCAGGAGGCTGAAATGCACTGGCAGGTGAGCACATCGGGGTGTAAAGAAGTCTCTGCAGTGTCAGTCCAATGTGAGCAGAGACTCATGGTGTCGGCAGTAGCCCTGGAGGCTGGTGTCTGAGAGGGGCAAGGGAAACAGAGCCAGTTTCTCAGTCATAGCTAGCTGGTGGGCATTTCTGCCAAATCTCACTTGGACAAGTTCACGCTAGTCCTGTCAGCACTTGCTGTGGGAAAAACCTTTCTTCCTGCACTTCTTGGGACAGAAAGCTGGCAAGGAGAGCCTGGCAGCACCTCTCTTCCAAGGAGGCTGGAAGGATCCAGGGGAGATGCCAGGGTGCAGGGGAGGGAGGGCAGCAGCCTCCTGCCTGCCCCATGGTGGGCTGAGCTCCAGGCTATTTCTCACTAAACCCGGGCGGGATGGTGCAGATAGAGGATAGTGTTGCTCCTTGAAGCATGAAAACCCAGCTCCTCACAAGGGGGTTTCTTGTCAGAAACTCTGCTGTGAAAACTCCCTTGAGTCTCCACATAATTGTAGCTTTCCAGCAGGTTTTGCCCCGAAGAACGTGATCTGGCCCATCAGTGTTGGCTGGAAACTGAGCTTCTAGTGACTCCACAATCCAGCCCTTGTCAGTCACGCCACTTGGGTCCATATGGGGTTCTTTGTGATAAACCTCACTGGAATTTGGAAAACGTTCAGCAGATTTGACCTCTACTTTGTCATATAAATATCACCGTGTCAAGCAGCATCACGCATGTCTTATCACTCCAAAACTGGGAGAAGGAGATGGAAGATGTGGTCAGCTCTGATTTTCCAAAATAATGTCTTCTGAGTCAAAGGAAAAAAGTTTTTTGCTTCTAAGAAAGAAAAGAGAAAGTCCTCTTTTCTTGCCTGGGGGAGGAGGCTCTTCTCAAGCCTACTCTGATCCCTTATGGGAATGTACCAGCCACCCCCAAGGAGCCTAAACCATTCTTGTCTTTTGTAGATAGAGCATCATGGCAGCTGGCCCCTGTGAGGAAGGCAAGATGACATTTCTCTGTTCTCACCACAGGAAAGGGAATGGAGGCTTCAGCAAAACCTTGTCCAAGAACAGCCTGGACCAAAGTTAAAAGCTTCTAACTTCTCCGCAAAATAGATAGAAAAGTGCAAAAAAGATAGCAAAGCTTACTGGAGCAATTCAGAGGAAATGTATTTAGCCACGGGTCAGCATCTTTTAAGCAAGCTGCTGCTCCTTTCTAACGTGAGGGAAGTCAGGCCCTTTCTTTCCTTAAAGAATGCATGTGGTCTCACAGCATCCCCTCCCCGGCTGCCCTTGTGGCTGCTCCCCAGGCTACTGCAGCCCTGTGCCAGTGCTGTCGAAGGCAGCAGAAGAGGAGGTAGCGGCATGGCTGCCTTGAGAGCCCCACACAGTTGGCGGCCCGGCTTGCTGCCGAATCGTTGTGTGGCCTGGCCTAATTGCTTAATGCTTTCCTTTTCCCCTCATCATGAAGGAGTGTAGTATTTATCTACTCTGCAAAACTTTTATGAGAATTGGTATGGTTTTGTAGAATTCCTGAATAACAGGGATTACAATAGCTGTGGTGGAGCCAGACTTCGCGAACCCAAACGCCTGCGCCGTTTGCCTTTTTTATGTGCAGTCTCTGCAGGCAGGAATTGCGCTCCTCTCCCTCCCACCGATCCCAGCAGCAAGGGCCTCGGACTGCTCAAAATCCAGCTGAGGTGCAACTGCACCGCATGCCCCTGGCACTTCAGCCTTCACCTCCCTCCTCCTGTGTCAGCCCCAAGCTCAGAAAGGAGCCCAGGCACCGCTGGAAGGCAGCTGAATGTAGCTCTCTAAACCACTCAGGCCCAGAATCTGCACTAGTTTATATTCCTCCGGAAATAAAAAGGAGGCACTGAGAATTTCCCTGGGGAAATTTTCCATGGGGAAAACAACCTTGGTTTCCTGCCAGATAGGGAGCTGGGAAAAGTAATTTGAAACAGGACAGGTAATCCCCACCTTCCTCAAAATATCCCTTCAGGTTTTGGCCAGTCCTGATATACTGTGAAGCTGGCAGTGTCACATCATATCCTTGAAGACTCCTCTTGCAGTCAATGTTTAGGATCAAATCATAATAGTAATGATTAATAGTAATGGTGATGTTCAACTGAGTAGCAGATGCTGCAATTGAAAACAAAACACAAAATAAAAGCTTCATATGCAGAGGAAACCTTATGCAAGAGGTGGATGAGTGCAGGTTAAACTGTGAGAGTCTCTTGGTGAGGAGGCCTAGACTGCTGTGCTTGATGCCTGGGCATAGCTTGCTCTTCCTTCTTCCTTCCTCTCCAGCGCACGCTAGTCATTTCAGTTTAGATTGAACACCCTTTTGGAAAAAAATCGTAAGCCAGGCCAAACCAAACCCAAGGACCCATTGTTTTCTCTAGCCTGTCCCTCCAGAAGCAGTTTGCTTTAGTCCAGTGAGTCGAAAGGTATCGCTGCCTTACTCAGCAGTCCCTTTTGTATTGCTCAAGAGGAGACCTGGCAGAGAAATGGTGTGGACAAGCCCTGAAGCTTGCGCTGGGACTTGGTAGCTCATTCTCGTGCAAGTGCTGCGTTAGCTGTGTGGACTTCTGGCTTGGAGACTGTCTACATGGTTGCTGTTACTTGTTCAGGGTCAAGGGAGCCTGTGTGAAGGTGCTACCCTAAAGGGAACCGTGATTTGAAATAACCAAGTGGAGCAAAACCAGGCGGGCACATACAGCAATGGCAAGTTACCACCGTAGCAGTGCAGTTAGGCAGGTCGCATGTGTCAGGTTTCTGCACTATATAGGAACATAAGCAGGTATATGTGTATAGCTTCAAAACACTTAACTACAGCCCTCTGGAGCACCACAGGGTTTTCAGACATGAGAGACAAAAGGATTTTTTGCTTCTGTAAAGTTTGAAAGAAGTTTATAAACCAGAGTGGAGACAGCAGATAAAAGGTGAGATGCTTTGTGAAGCGTAAGGTCTGCTTGCCCTGTACAAAGGGAGGCAAGGGCAGGTTTGAAGCAGCTGGGTATCCATAAGAGAGTTGGCAGAAAGACCAGTCACAGCCTCATGGCTCCACTCTCCCTGCCCATGCTGCTGAGGGCACACTTTGTGAAAAACCCACACCTGATAAAAGGCAAGAGCATGCAGCAACAGGGAAAGGTGTCAACCCACACCGAGACGATGGGTCCAGGTGAAACTGCTTAATAACCTTAGGAGTCACTGACTTTCAGGTGCTGGATGGAGCCAATCCGAGGGGAGGCAAATGGAGAAGGCATTCTTTCTTCCTTTAGGTTCCTGCCAGCAAAGGCCACTGCTGGTGCACATTAACTGATACTGCACATTTTTGAAAGAAAGCAAAACTGCCTATAATACTGTTTCAAGCTTTCTTCTAGCAACTGGCCAGTATCAGCTTTGTTTAAGGATTTTCTTCACCTCTTAATCTCAACTTCACGCTCTCTGCTTCTCCAAAAAATGAGTGCTAAAGTCAAGGAAGGCTCTGTGCTGACTCGCTTTTGTCAGAGGGGAGGGTTTCCTCCTGCTGCTGTTTCGGTCCCTTGTTCCCACACCTCATGGGTCTCTCCGCATTTCAATGCAGAGCTTGTGCTCCGCAAAAATGCTCTGCAAGCTTTCAAAGAATGCATCTGTTTATATTACCTCTCCCTGGCCCAACATCCTGTTTTGGGAAAAAAAAAGAAAAAAAGAAATAGCCTCTATAATGAGAAGCGGGGGTGAAAGCGAACAAACGATTCTTCACCCAAGCGGTGAAAGTCTTGCTTTTTTTCCCCCTTTAGCTCCTTTTCTGTTTGGGGCATGGACTTTTTGGTTTTCCCCAGAATTACTACTGGGAGAAGTCGGTGGATAAATCCAGCGATACCGGGCAAACTCGGTGCCCTCCGCCGGCAGAGTTCTGGCAGAGTCACCGCCAGCTCGGAGGATAGTGATAGGTTAGGGAACAGGCTACAGGTTGGACTTAATGATCTCTCCGGTCTTTTCCAACGTTGTTAATTGTTCTATGGTTCTATGATTTAGTTGTAGTTGGTGGCCGGAGGGCGGCGGCCCCGGGCGGGCACTAGAGGGAGCCGCGGCCGCGGCAATCCCCGCCCAGGCCCAGGCCCGGGCCCGGCCCCGGGCAGCACCGGGGGCGCCTCTCGCTCGCCTCCCAGCCCCAGGAACTCGCTNGGCCTGCTCGGAGGATGGTGGTAGGTTAGGGAACAGGTTGGACTTAATGATCTCTCCGGTCTTTTCCAACGTTGTTAATTGTTCTATGGTTCTATGATTGAGTTGTAGTTGGTGGCCGGAGGGCGGCGGCCCCGGGCGGGCACTAGAGGGAGCCGCGGCCGCGGCAATCCCCGCCCAGGCCCAGGCCCGGGCCCGGCCCCGGGCAGCACCGGGGGCGCCTCTCGCTCGCCTCCCAGCCCCAGGAACTCGCTGTCCGAGCTGACTCCGCGGTTTCTCTTCGGATTAGCGCTTTCACTCGGCGGTGGCTCGGTGCTGGCGGCACCCCCGGCTCTGCTTCGCTCCCTCCCGTCTGCGTCTGCCGGGCCCCGGGTACCTGCGGCCGGCGAGGAGGAGGAAGAAGAGGAGGGAGCTGCCTGAGAGACCCTGGGCTTTGGCTGCTGGACAAATGGTTCTGGAAGGTAGCGAGCACCCAGGCACCGAGGTTACAGGCGGGAGGTGATGTGAAATGTGGCAGGATGTGAGAAGAGGGAAACCAGGGAGTGGCCACGTCTCTGGAGATCACAGCAAGGACAGGCTCGCTGGAGGAGAGGGGAAGGGAGAGGAAGCATCTTGCTGCGTACTGCAATGGTAAAACACAGCTTCCTTTCCAGAGCCAACCGAGAAACCCTGTGAGAAGGCCTTTCCAGGCTTGGGCTGTAACAATCTTCGATGAGCAAATGTAAAACCTGCAAAACCATATTCCCACTGACTTCCTGCAGTGGGAAGAACAACTTAAAACTTCTGCGCAGACAGCACCTTTCTTGTGGCAACATCGAAGTCCGGAAAAGATGAATAGCCTAAACTGTATCACTCTCTTGAGAGATCATTTACTATTTATTATAATCCCAGCTTTGCCAGGTATAGTGAGAAGCATGTGGGTCACCCAGTCTCACACTTCAGGAACAGAAGCCAAGGTCTCTTCCTAGCACCTTGCGTTAAACAGGATCCTTCCCTCCCATACTTTGCCCCTTCCCATTACCTGTCCTCCAGCAGTACTGTACAGGGTACAGACAATTATCATTAGGTGAAATCACCCGCAGTTTCTTGTTTGCTATTTTGGTCAGAACAGAACACAGATCCTGGACATGGGCACACGGAGAGATTAGATGGTTTAAATCTTATGCCTCGGGCCCCTCTCCAAGGAAAAGCTGTTGCTAACTTACAGCTGTCTCGTGCTCTCTGTGGAATGAGAGGGAAGTCCATTCAGTCTGGTGAAAATAAACCCACCATCATAGCTGGCATTCTCGTTGGTAGTCTCAGTGCAGAGGCCAAGGATTTGAGGGCTATGACACATGAGGCAGCTCACTCCTAAAGAGCTTGATCTGGGTTGAAACGTGTCATCAGAAAAGCATGAGGAGCCTTGTGCTCCTGCTGTCAATACAGTACTTGCCCTCTTCACACAGACCGGCTTTCCTTTTCTGTCCTGTCCCTTTACTGTACATTCACTTTAAAGGAGAAGGACACCTAATTTCCTCACTAAGCTCAAGGACTCAACCCTCAATCCTGCAGCTACTGTTTTGCCACCACCATTTGCCCTTCTCTCCTGAATAAAAAGGTTGGGTCCTATCCTGCCTGCTACCTGGCAAGCACCCCATCATGTCCTCTGCACGTTCACCTTCCTCTCTTTCACTGGTTCCTCCTGGCCATGAAGCTGAGTGCCCAGGCGGTACCTGGGTACAGTGACATGCAGCTGGGCAGACTGTCAAGTGAATGAGCAATGAGAAATAGGCTGTTGCACAGATATCATTCTGCTAACGGCCCCATGACGAGAAATTTGGAGTGCCTGCAAACACAACTGCACCCCTCCGCACCCCAGAGAAAGCCCAAGGTCCTAGGCAGCAACCATGATTTTTACTGTCCTGATGAGGGCTGCTAAGGGACTTGAGAAACTCCTTTTGATTTTGCCAGCCCCACAGCATCAGACATTTGAGCATCCTCTAGCAGACATTCAATGAAGAAAAGTGCTTCTGTTTCATGAAGCGCTGTTGGCTAGAGGGCCACAAAAATAGTTCTCTTGTTTTATTGTCAGTCTTCACATCGCTTAAGGTAAAGCTACATTGTGAAGTGGAACATTAAATAGAGGAATTAAACCTTGTTAGAGAGAATGGTTCGGCTCACTGACTTGCCACAGGTGCAGCTCTAAGAACAAAGTAGTTGTCAGGAGCTTCTCCAGGAGCACAACAGTGATGTAGCTGTGTATATGCTCTGCTGCTGCCAGCGTTCCCCCCCCCAGTTTAGGATCAAGAGTGATTCTAAGGCTGTGCAAGAGGCTATCACAGGCAAGAAGTGTTGACTATAATAAGGCTATTTATCATAAGATATGAGAAAGCAGAAGCTTTCATCATAGGGGCCTGGAAGATTTTCTCTTTACTGTTTTATCAACAGGTCTGAGAGTTTATACAGGCTCCTCATTAGGGGCGAAATCTCTGCTGAAGTGGGTTTCACAATCTTCCTGACTAAATTCATTTAATATGGTAAATATAAGCCTAGCACTCAGAAAATAGGCCAGAACAGCTCTGTGAGGTGAGAAGGTAGAGTGAATGAGAAGGGCAGACCCGGTGGCGGGGATACATCACCAGCAGAACACGAGTCAGAGTCTTCTAGAAGAGTTGTCGCCTGTCAAAACTGATATGCCACCTTACAACACCACTGTAATGGTCACATTTTCATCATGGAGCCTAATCCAACAGCCACTGCCCCATGAGTAAAATTAAAGAGGTGAGAATCACCCTGGAGGTGACCTGTGGGCTTTGCAAGAAAAAAAAAAAAAGAAAAAGAAAAAAAGCTCTTAAAAGTCTGTCTTAAGTCTCCAAGCTTTCCCAGGCAATCCTGGGTGGCCTGGCTTGATTTCTTCCCCTTCACTGACATAGCTGAGTGTACTATGTGCTCATTCTCTAACTTAAAAAATAAAAGAAAATTTTAAAAAAAACCAACCACAACCAAACAAACAACAACAACAAAAACCAACACCACAACAACAACAACAAAAAAAAGGATGGAAAAACATAAGCAAGGAGTGCTCCACCAAGGCCATGTGGACTGCTCTGCAGCCTCTGCAGCACCCAAGTCCTGCACACCATCTTCTAAAGGCTGTGGAAAGGGTTTTAAATTATATGGTGCCAAGAGAAGGGGAGGCCTGCAGCTGTTTTTAGTCCTGGGGTGAGAAAGTTAAAAGAATAAAAGAGTTAGAGGCGGCTCTTTCACGTAGGTGATTAGCACAAAGGAATGTCAGATTCTGCAAAGAAAGTTTGCTTATCAAGCTGCAGATTTATTAAATGTGTTCCAGACTTGCATTGCTTCATTCAAGTTTAACAGAGCTGTAATACTTAATATGCCCTTTAGCAATTTAATACTCTTTTGTACAAATCATTGGAAAATTTAAAATAGAAAAATATGTCCAGGCTTAACTGTAAGAAGAAGGGGAACTCTGTACAAAAACAGAGGAGAAAGAATGCATGGGTAAAGCTGAATATTACTGAATATCTTACCACATGTATTATTCTGCTGAGTTATTAGTACGTGCACTCTCATCTGCAGGCTAGAGGAGGAACTAGCTGTAATAACTTACAGAACAACGATTTTCAGCATTGTGGCTCACGACTGGCCCATCATGCCCAGAAATTACTCCTCAGGAAACACGTTTTCCACATTTTTTTTCCTTCAGAGAGCACCAATGTGGGTTTCTTCTTTAAGGAAATGAAAATCACTTGCTGGTTCTGCTTACAACAGGCAGGAAATATTGCTGTCAAACATCATACAAATGCTTTCACAGTAAAAAGGGATGTAAACATTGAATTGGTACATCATTGAGACATTAAAGACAATCTTTGTTGGAGAATATGAACATATTTCTGCATAAACATTTTGGGTCTAATGTCCTGTGTAAGAAAGTTCCTTTGAGGCTCTATGTACCCACGGTGTGCAGGGATCCCTCAGTTTGGACAAGGGGATGTTAATATTGGACACACATGTGGGAAAGAAGGGAAGGGCTTTATTTTGTGGTAATCAGTTAGACTGCTTGACTTTTGATTTTTTTTAAAGGAGCAAGCAGCCTTCCCAAACAATCAGCCACAATATAAAAGCATGCTCCTGAATCTGTAACTGCCCTGCAGAGCGTGGGACCAGAAGATGCAATGGATCACGTCACATGCTTCAAGGAGACATTCCCAGGACAGACTTAGGTGCAGGAAAGGCATAGTTACACACATAATGGGTAAATTCATCTCCATCTAGATGCAGCTGATACAAAACTCTATGTAGTGCAACACTGTATACTGGCCACTTCTAGTGACACTGAATCATACTGTCAGTCAGTGCATTGCTGCTCACCCAGACTGGCTGCCAGTAGCCAGTATGAGTCAATGATACACATAGATCACAGGGCCTTACCGATGCTGGGAAGAGCCATCGCTCCCAGGGTGTCTACGTTTAGGGGTTTCAGGGCCAAACCCCACGGGACAGATTTGATTTTTACTCTTTTAACTCTTAAACCACAACACAGTGGACAAAGTTACTTGGAATATAAAGGACAGCAGGATTAAAGATTTGCTCATGAACTGAGTTAAGCAACAGCTGGGAATCCAGAATCTCCCCTCTCCTGCCCTAGTCACAGAATACCAGGCCCTGAACCAGTTTTAACAATTTTTGTTGCATTCTACTGGCAGCCTCAGACTAACTCTTTCCATACTATTTAAGGGCTGCAGGACTGGAAGTGACCTCCTGAATCACAGATCCCAGTCCCTTCTAATTGGAGCCAGCCACATCATGTGAGCCTAGTCAGAAATGCCTCAAAGTGAGCAGGGTGGTGGGATGTGTGATGATTTCATCCTTCCAAATTCCAGAGGCAACACCCAAGTGGTTGTGGCAGTGATTGTCTCTTGCTCAGACGTTATGGGAAGACTACAGTCGCCTGTTAACAAAAGGATTTTGTGCTGAAAGATGTTTTACTTTGCTTGTAATTTTCCTAACGTGGCTTTGGAAATGCAAGTGAGGTGGGATCTGGGTAGAGCAGCCTCTCATCTCTCCCACCGTGCTAAGCAGCAATGGCACCGAGGACTGAAAAACAATTTGCCAGCATGAGACCTCAGAGAGCCCTGCTGAAGCAGAAGTTGGTGCAATATATTGAATATCAGAAGTATCTGGTGTATGGCAATGGAGCCTAATCGAGGCATGCATGTCTTTACAATGTCTGCCTTGGAAAGGCACACATTTCATGGCGTCTGAGATACACCAAATTTATTTCCTGAGCGGGAGAAGAGGAGGAGATTCTCCTTCTCCATCAACATCTATCTTCCCCTTCTCTTTGTGGCAGTCAGTGGTTCTGTCTGTGCAGGGAGCAGGTCTTAAAGATAGTTATTATTTTTTTCCTTTCTTGTCATCTAAACCACCTGGTGGAAGGGGTGTCATGTGGGATCAGCTCTCAGATGCGCTGGGAGCACACCCTGCAGTGCACTTCTGCTACCAGTCCTTCCAGAGGCCATGAGCTAGGAAGCAGCGTGGAAGTAGCACAATGTGCCCAAGGTGGGGAGATAACCAGAAGAAAGACAGAGATGAGCAGGATTGCTTGGATTTTGAAGGTCGGCTAGAGAAGGAACTAAAACAAGAGGTAAAGGGCTGTCACACCAGCCTCTCTACAGACCTTAGAGGCAGCTGGGGACCCAGGTCACCTGTGTGCTGCTTAGAAAGTGCTCTTGGACATAGGCAATATATGAGCATGGCAGAAACAAGCAGTAGGAATTCTGAACTTCAGGCCTTCCACAGAAACAGCCCTCGTGTGCTGGTGTCCAAAGAAGCTGTCAAAGTACAATGGCAAATAGCTATATGTTAAAGAACAAAGACCTCTTAAATATCAAATAGTGTTTTAACTTGCTCCAAAATTCAGGAATGGAACTGAGTTTCATGTCACTGCTGAATTGTGACAAGCTACCAACAAAACCTTCTTTGGAGAAGCTGGCATGGTTTCCATAGTTGATATCCAAAAGTTGCATAGAATTATCTGCTGCAACAAAGTAATGGTAACAACCAGAAGAGATTCTGTTGTCAGGAGCAAGGAAGGGGAATCACATAGCACAGATGTACTGAGGCTCAGGGGGTTTTTTGAAGTCTCATCTTCAGCAAATATCTAACAGAAGAGCATATGAAAGCTGCTTTCTGAGGAAGAAGGAGTCAGATTACTTGCATGCATCATGTGGATCTCATTCACATAGCGTTAATAAGTGTGTAGTATCACTGTAGCTCAAGTACAGGCTATTTCATTTACATTTAGATTTTTCAATTTAAAAGTAACACTCTTGGGATTCCTGCTATTTAGGTTACTATAAATTAGCGTAGGCTAGGAGTCAAGATTTAGAATTTGGGTTGGGGAAAAAGGAGTAGTGTTGACCCCTGTGGGAAAATGGCACAGTCCGCACCTAATGGCTCAAGAGGTTGGTCATTCACAACAAAGGGGATATAATTAATCAGAACAGAGAAATTCAGCACATTCTCAAGCAGTTAAAGCTGCTGTTCACTGTGAGAAGCTGCAGTAGTCAGAGTCTTGGGCATAATCCATGCATCAGTGTGCCCACGGACAGCCAACATGTTGTGAGCTTTCTTCTGTTTTCATAAGGTGCTGGCATACTTGTGGCCATTAAGGACAGAGAAAACCTTGCAAGCTACCGAAAAGTGCACAGAAGGCTTCATCCATTTCTACTGGAGATTTATCTGGTTATTTCGACATGTGGTTGTGTGAAATTTCTTGGCAAAGTTCAGCTTTTAGGAAGGATATTAGAATAGAGATTGTGCTGCATAAGCATTGTGTGAAGAGATATTAAAAATAGACATAAATAGGAATGGCAGGTGTTGGTAGCATCTGTCTGTAAGTCAATTGCATGTGGTTTCCATAAAGTCCTTTCCTTATGAAAATTGGTGCTAAGAAAATATGATGACTTCTGCACCTGCTCTGGAAACAAAGAGATCACTGTGCAGCACCTGAGGAAGAGACCTCCTCTGCTGAAAATAATGCAGCGTGCTGGCAATTTCCATCGCTTTCCCCTGTGCCTTGGCACAGGAGCAGCAGTAGACCAGCATTGCCTTTCACCTGAGCACTTCTCAACTTGCTGCTGCTTTTACAGTGTGCTTCCAGAAGCAGAAGTGTCAAATTCTGGCCTCAATGAAGTGATCCCATAATCTCCCCTTCAGAAGAGGCAGGATTTTTGCTTAGTTAGAAGGAAGATACAAGGTCGTTCCTTGTATCAAGCTGCACGCTCCAGGTAATCCAGGAGCCAGGATGCCAGCTCCTGCTGATTTTCCTTGCCTTGCCAAGTTTTCTCCCAAAGCTGATGACAAAAGATGTGGTGTGACCACAGGGTTAGATAGGGGCGGTAAGGAGGAATTAAGAAGTAAGATTTTCACATCAAAACCAATTTGATATCTGCCTAGGTGAGGCAGTGGTGGTTGGCAGTGGAGTGACGAAGCTGTTTAATGCATGTGGCAGGTCAGTTCTTAAATCCCATGAAGTGCTGTGGTTAATGGCCAGTTTTTCCTAGTAGCTTATGTTGCTACATAGACAAATCAAAGCTACCTTTGCAGCTCAGAACATCAGTGCTCATTGCAGACTGACACACCCAGATGTCTCTCTCAAGTTTCAGGTTCAGAAGCACATCTCTCTGATAAGAACAGTAGGTTTTGGGCACCCCAGGCCTCTCATTCCTCCCCAGGTCTCCCCAGGACAAATGGTCCGCTATCACTGGGTCAAGATGAGCTTTCATCCATGCCTGGTAGCACTTCACCAGACTGTGGTAAGGCCATCCAAGGTAAAGGTGGATTGTGGGAGTCCAGCATCCAGGATGTTAGAGAAAAAAGACTTTCCAAATCTTTAACAAGGAATTCTTCACTACTGTAAGGATATAAGTTCTATCCCCAAGAAATTACTGTCCATTCAGGCAGATCTTTAGTGTTGCAATGGGTCTATTCCAGCTGTAGAAAAAGGTTACCCCACCCAAATCAGAGAGTTACTAAGCCTGCCCACTCAGAGAACCCTGTCAGAGATAACAGAAGGTGACCATGGACTACCAGTTTCCTAATGAATGGCTCTATTTAGTGCAGTATTTGAAATACAAGATCCTGAGATAATGACTCAAGGATTGCTCAAGAGGACAGGATGTAACCTCTCTGAAAAGACTCTTTCTGCTCTTTCGCTGGTAAAATAGCTAATAAATGTCTTCTGGAATGGGGCTCTGGTGCACATTGCCAAAATTCAATTTGTGCATTTGTTCTTCTGAGGCAAAGATGTTGAGTGATGAAAACCAAATTGCCAGCGTCAGCTGGGTAAAACCAGGTAATATTCTGTAGCCTGGAATACAGTTCCCATAGCTGCATTCCTCCTAGGTGTAGTTCACTTAAGCATTTCAAGTATCCATCGAGTGAATACTTTGAGGTTTGGAGTTCAGCACTGGTTAAAACAGAAGTGCTTGGAGGCTAGTTTGCAGAACCAGCTCTTTGACTGGAGAAAATGAGATATAAACCTGCCCTTTTTCCTGGGGCAGAAAAGAGAGAGGATAACTCAAGAGCTTGAACAGTTTACCTTCTGTTAAAATACATGCAGTTCTGTTAGGTGGTTCAGTGGTCATAAAGGTTTGAACTGCACAGTCTATATTCTGAAGTTGCTTTGGGTTAGACGGCATGCTAGGTCTAGATATGAGATGCCATACCCATGGCTTTGTCTCTAGGATCACAAAACCTTTTCATTCAGGTGGTGCATATCAGTACTTCCCCTTGATAGCTCAGGCAAAAAGTTCCAGGTGGTACTGACATAGTCATCAGTAGGTGCAAATACAAAGGAGCTGGGGGCTCTGTTGCCATCCTGATCCACTAATCTGCACTCTTGATTTTGCTGATATGGATGATACCTTGTCCCTTGGACCAGAATGCTCCCACTCCTGAGTGGAGTGCCGGCAAATCCACCTGGATTGTTGGACTGCGCCATGCATTGTGCAAAAGCCTTTCACATCTGCTTGTAACAAAATGCTACTTGAGACAGGTGGCAAAAAGATGGGAGAGGAGCAAAGAATCACATTTCAAGGTCCGCTGTTGTGGCTCAGAGGTAACAGAGGTGCTAACAGGACCTATGAGCTGCTTCTTTTTGGATCCCTCATGAACCATGCAGCATAGACGTGCTTGCTGCTGGAACTTCAAGGAAGATGGGAGGGAAGTTGGTAAGATGAGGATGGCAGATCAGTTACCCCTTGCCTTCATCCAGAGTATTTTTTCTCTGCTGAAAATGAAACCCTTTCTCTTCTGAATGCAAGAACATTACTGCCAATGAGACAGTAATTACTGAGATGAGGACAACCATTATAAACTTACAGAGAAAATATTACCCAGAGGAATGAGTTAATGCTTCCAGGACACCTACCTGTTTGCAACCATCACTTTCAGTAAGTAGCTGCTGGCTTGACAGCTGAGTTATTGTGGAGACTCACTTGTAGCAGGGCGCGGCTGTCATCCATGCAGTTCTGTGCAGTCCCTGGAGTTACAAACCAGTGGCATTTGTGTCAGCAGGACCAGAGTCAGCCCGACACTTTCTTGCACTGAAGTCTGGAGGAGACATCAGACAGGCTAAGGGTAACCAACATAGGTAAGATGGAGCAGTGGTCTTTCCACAGGAAAAAGGTGGGTTTTGTGGGTCCTCTCCAAAAGCCGCAAGAAAGCTGTAGTAGTGGGGTGAAATGGGTGTATTGATCAAAGAACAAATGGCAGCTTTTAGGCTATGAACTTGACAACCCAAGCTGATGTGAGGTACTGTGAAAGGCATATGTCAGCTTTAACTAGTTCAGAGTTAGAACCCTGCCTACCAATCTGCATGTTTCTATCCCAAGTTCTCTTGTACGGTGCAGCAGCAAAGGAAAGGCCGTGTTACTGATCAAGAATTTAACCTGCAGTATACGGACGCTGGTTCCAGGAAGCTCCCTCCCTGCTCTGTAAATTAGTTTTGAACCCCCAAGAGGTTTGATAAGTGACACAGAAGTGGCATGGAAAGGAGAAGAATGATTCAAAAGCAAAGGGAAATACACACGGTAAGTAGCTCTCCCTGCAGAGCTTGTTTGGCTTTTACCCTTACCCTGTCACTGTGAGAGATGCTCCAAGTGCTGCCTCCCTCTTCTTTCAAATTATTAAACCCTGACTGTGCTCCAGGGGGGCAAGGGTGGTTCAAACCAAAAACAAAGATGCAAGTCTAAAGGTCAAGCAAGCCAAACTGATATTTCAACACCCAGGTCATACTGAGCTGTGCACTCAGTTGGACTCCGTGTCCACTGGACATTTACAAAAATGTGCGTCAATTAGTCCAGAAGACAACTCCAGTATTGCTGCTGTATTAACAGCATCTCATTCACAGTCCTTAGCCTTGTGTTCACACACACACACAAATGCACACCTCAATGAGACAGATCTGTTTCATTAGCCCAATTTTGTAGCTGGGCTTCAGAGCCAAGGCGGGGTGCCATGGTCAGAGAGGAGACCAGTGAGAGGGCCCCCAGGTAAGAAATGGCTCAGAGTTTTCCAATTTATCAGATGTCGCTGGGACTATTGTGGAAGGTGGCAGTAAGGTTATGATGGGCAAATATGCAATCGGATGAAAGATTTCTGTTTCCTTAATTCATAGCCAGTCCCCCAATGATCACTGGAAGCAGGAGGGGATAAATGCAGATGCAGAAAAGGAAATTTGTAGCTCTGTGGTTTATTTTCAAGGGTGGGCATTACACTCACTGAATTAAGCACATAGTGTCTCTAGGTTTGAATCTGTCCTGTGGAATTACAGTCACTGGATTTGGAGCCAACCGGCTTGTTATTTGGGAACAGCTGTGTCTGAACTGCCCACCCAACCTTGCCACCCTTTCAGTGACCTTTCTTTACAAGTGGAGAGCTGGAGTCCAGTGGGAGCACAACCATCACTTCAGGAAGAAAAGTAGAGGCATCTTCTGGTTGTGGCAGCATAAGCCTATTTGAGTCCAGGATGCAGCAGCCTCAGACCTTACACCAGTGAGACTGAGCCTGGAGTGGGGTTTCCCCTTCTCAGTGAAACCAGCTTGGGCCATATCGTAAGTATCTAAGGAGATGTGTGTGTGTATGTCTCAATTGCTGGAGAGCTATGGTCTAGAATACCAATGCGCACAAGCACCCTGGTCCCTTAATTGTCTGAAGTGCTGTGCATGCTGCTTGGATACCTCCTAACACTGTTTGCTAGATCAGATATCAAATGGGAATTTTAAACTTTGGAAGTGGGATAGTGGTATGCCTTGATAATTGCCCTTCTCTCTCAATAATGGAAGCCCGCTGGACAGGACAATGATTTATTAATGTTACTTTTCCTGCTTTCCCCCTTCTCCATGCACCATCTCAAGCAATTCAGTCAGTAATTTTTTATCGCTATATTTTATCTCGGCATACTTATCCTAGAGGACTAACAAATTAATGCCCCTAGAAAGCTTGTATTCTCATAGTAGTTGCTGGAATCCAAAATATTTTTCTACCATTGTGGTGTGAACATTGTTCTCATTCTTAGAGCCACAATGGTTTATGTTGCTGCTCTGGCTCCTGTCAATAACAAGAAATTGCTGGAACTTAGAAGCAGTCCTAGGGCTGAGATCTCTTCATAGGCCTGTGAGCTCTTCACTGCTGTCATGGATATCTCACATGTACCTGTAAACCCAGGTGTGACAGAGCAGGGTTTGGACTAGAGTCTCCCACAAGCACTAACCAGATTGCAGGAGCTGCTACAACAGAAGCCTGCTTCCTACCCCACAAATCTCACTGCTTGCATTTCATTTCTAGCTAGTCTAGGAAATGCATCATATTATATCTGCTCATTGGCCTTATGTTTGCCGAATTGTTAAATTAGAATCAGGAAGAAAAATCTCACTGTGCACAATGGTTGGAAGTCATTCCAACGTCCAGTGAAGCTTTTGCCTCTGAGGCTCCATGGTCTCTATTTGCCTGCCAGCACCATGTTTAACTCAGAAAAACTCAATTAGCAGAGGAGACAGACTGATACCAGCCCATGGTCATTTGCAGCTGATCTCTTTGCTGAGCAGAAGGAAGTGTGTGTCCTTGCTGGCATCAGCGGCATGCTCTTTCCTTGCTCATGCTCCAGTGCCTGCACATCCTGGCTCTGGAGCCCGCAGCTGCATGTGGGCTGCTCTACCCCCCCCACCTATGCTGCTCCTGCCTTCTACTGCTGGTCGATGCTACAGACCAGCAGGCACTTGCTACCTTCTCAAAGCTATCAGCTGAGGATCTGGAAATACTAGCCTGCAAGACTGACTGACAGATCTGCTTCTAAGAATCATGACAATTGCTGCGCTCTGTAACAGGGCAAATTTAGCCCCTCCTGCGCTGCCAGTGGGACTTAAAAGGCCTCATGCACACAACTGCCACTCTTCTCAAGAGAGTGCAATAAAACCTCCCAAACTGCAATGCAAGCAATTGACATTTGCCAAGTCCGCGTGTAAATGATCAGGTTTTTTTGTAGTGAGCCAAATAAGCCACTGGAGCTAGCTAGCCAAAGAAATGTTTCAAAAATAGCTGACTCCTGATGGAGCAGGTCAAAACTAACCACCTCTTTTAACTTCAATACCTATGAAGTTATGGTGAAGCACAGCAAAGCACTCAAGTAACTCTTCTTGCACTGCAAACAAGGTAAGAAAGATGCATAACTACAGTCAGTCTTACTGTTAGTATATGACAATTCAATCTCCCATCTCCTTAAAGCTTTGCCTTTGTCACTACCCTGGTGGACATCAGGACTGCACTAATCTTGAGAAAAGATTTGTTTTGTTTGGGTTTTTTCCCAAGTGATAGCTGCCTCGGAGGAAACAAACTGTGTCAGAACCAACCTCTATGCTGAACAGATACATTTCTAATAACTTAACTGAAAATGTGATAGACATGCCCCAAATGAATACTATGAAAATCGTTGCCAAGAGAAACTCAGTTCCTGTTTTGCAAAGCAGTGGTCAGTACATAATCTTTTCACACATACTTTGCTAATAAGAGTCGGTAGATTATCTTTAAAGGAGAGACAAACATATTTCTCACTCCTTTACAGTGCAAGTGTCTTTCCCTCCCTGTGGATGGTAGTTTGCAGGTGGACTATGTACCCATAAGAATAACTGGATTTGGCCCATGACTCAGGTGCTTGGTAGGTGTTTTGTGATTCAGCAGCAGACATGGGAGGAGGTTGATGTGGTGTCTGTGTGGCAGTCTCTCCACAAACAGCACAGTGTGGGTCCCATCCAGGTACCTGGTGTGGAACTGTCTCTACAAGGACAGCCAGGGCTCGCTGCCTCACCTACACAAGGTATAAGTAAACAAGCCTGATACTGAAAGTGGTCACACTGTCTCTCTGTACAGGCAGCCTAGATATAGCCACGTGCCCATCAGCACGTTTCTTCTTTCCATGTCTGTCTTTGTCAGGAAGTGTTTGTACTCCCCTGAGGGACTGGCCATATTAAAACATCAAGAAAAGTTGTGCCTGTTTGCCTGCTCATCTTTATCCTGCCCTATTCAAATGCACCATGGAGAGGTCTTCTCACTGGGATCTTGCTAGAACCACCTTGTGTACCTGGGGTCTAGCTCAGAGAGAAGCTTCATATGAAGCAAGGAGAGGGAGTGGTTGTTCCCACATTGGCTTTGCTTCAGGATGCGATGAAGAGGTTTATGTTGAGAAAAGCATATCAACACAGGTTAGAAACATTAGTGGCACCAGTCTTTCCAGAGTTGGTTATGCTTACTGTGCCTTCATAAATGTCTTAAAAAACAGCCTGTGTCAATGGAAAATGGCTCCCTTGTATCAAGAGGCCTGATCTCAGTTGTTTTCATGGAGCTAGGCATTCAGTCTGGTCTCTTGTCCAGAACAACTCGGCAAGGAATACGGTATCACGTCAAAAAGTAATTTCCTGGTAACATGGCATCTTCTTTGGCAAAAGCTTCCTAAAACAAACAAAAAAGGCACAATAGATACATTTCTCAATGCTGGGCTTGTTTTAGACCATATCTGCCAGACAGCAAGCACTGCTGGTTACACAGTAAGAGACTTTCCCTTCCTTCCTTTATTCCTGCCCTGAGGTCCTGCACATACTCCTGTGTGTTTACGGATACAGCTTTGTGATTACTTTGGAAGTCCAAAATACTTTGTGTAAGGGATTGTGACATAGTTTCCTTGGCTCTGACAAGTGTCCTCAGCGCCTTTAGTTTTGGCTAGCCCGAAACAAAATCTGTGTTTCAAAGTACCATTCAGGTTTTGAGCAATAAAACAACCATCTCAGATGATGCTGTCTGGTGTCACCTGACTATCTGACCTGCTGCCTTCAGGATTTAGGAAGGAGGCTGGGAGAATGCAAATTTACAACTGGCATTGGGATTCCTGCTTTGTGGAGTCCTGTGAACCAGCCAGTTGTCTGGGTGTGGGTATTTGAGCGCTCTTCCCTGGCCATTTCAGTGTGAAACATGAGTCACCAAGTCTGTGGGATACAGTTTGCTCCTTTGGAGATAACCTTGTGGTGGGATTTAAGGTTATTTGTTTCTTTGAGTTTGCTACAGGCTCTTTACTCTTAGCTACCTCCTATTTTTTGTACTGTCTCTCTTCCCTTTTCTACTACCTACCCACTCCCGCTTCTTCTGGCTCCAGCTAAACCAGCATCAGACAGCTCAAGCTTAAGCTTGTTGCTGAGCTTGGGACTGCTCAGGACTTTTGCAAGAGCTCCACACAAAGTGTGTGTGGCTTTGGTGAATGAAGAGTTTTGTATTGGAACATTAATTACCGAGGGGCCTGGTGCAGAACAGGAAATACAAATCCTTTTCTTACATAAACATTTTTGGTTTGGGTTGGCTGAATACCTGGATACGGATTCTCTATGGGTTGTGATCCCTTAGGTTTATTTATCCAGTTATATTCCTGTTTTCCACTGTAACGACTCCCTAACTATCATCACCATGGTAGAGAAAATATTGATACACAAGGTACAGAAGACAATTTTATGTTCAATTTCAACAGAAACTAAAAACACTGTTCAGCCAGAGGCATCACTGAACAGGCTCTGTCTATTCACACACAAATTAATGAACTACATTTGTCATTTCTTGCCATCAGACAGCATTTTCAATTTTCTCCATTTTCCAAAATGGGGAATTAAAATTCAAGCAAATAGCAACTTTTTTTTTTTTTTTTAAGTTTTCCCCACTCCAGTGAGAATATTTTGTTATGGGGAAAAAAAAATCAAAACCAAAAACAAAACCCTACACGTAGGAAATCTTAGGGTTTATAATCAGAATACTGCATCGTACATGGTGTCTAATTGCACCAGTATCAGGGATTTATACACTAGAAGAAATACTGTCAACACTGCAAATAGTCTGAGCGATACTGCTTCGAGTTTTTAATAACATGGTGTGTCAAATAAATAGGGTTTGGGGTAAATACAAACATTGGTTATTTTTGTCTCATTAAGTAGCAAAGAGGCAGAGGCATTTGAGAGATCAAAATTAAGTATACTACATAATGCAGTGGAAATACATTAGGGTTTAGAAGACTGTCCACGAAGTAAGTTCACTGTTTTGTTTACCTCTCAGTCAACCCTGCTCTGTCTGTGTGCCTCTACCCCTCCTCCCATTCTGCTCGTTTTCAGCACATGGCCACNCCCCCCCCCCCCCATTCTGCTCGTTTTCAGCACATGGCCACAGGTGGAGATTTGGAAGGGCTGGGGAGGAGCAGATGTGAGTAACTGCTTTATTAAAAAAAAAAAAAAAATCTGAAGAGGTAAGATTCCCTTACAAGATAATCCTTGTCTGAAAAGAATTTCTAACAAAACAGTATTGTGCCCATAGAGGTAAATCTTTTGTTTGTCTATATTCTAGATAAAGATAATTAGTCACTGGACTGAAACTTGATAGTAGCCTGCCTGTAGCAGCATGACAGTCAGTAGGGGCAAAGGGAAAACACTACTGACAAGTCATACACATATTTTCATAAAAAAACAATTTCCTGGAACTGAGAGGAGTTGGGAGAAAATAAAGTAGGTAGAAGACTAATGATTATCAACTCAGAGACAAATAGTCATATAAAACTGATTTAGTAATTTGGTAAAACTGAAGAGAGAAAGCAAGCTTGACTTAAATGTAAGTAAACTAGGATCAAAAGCTGATCTAAAATGGTCAACACTGTTGTTACACTCACCCTCATACAAGTTTTCAAAATTTAGTGAAATTCAGACCACGTAACAAAAGAGCTTGAATTCCCTGCTGAAGGAGACAGATTCTTCTAGAGGATAACGCTGGTGCCAAAACTTCAGACCATATGAAGATTTCAGTGTCTCCCAGAAAATAGTCTCCAGTCATCAGGAGCAATATTGAAGTGAAATTAACTATGTATTAATAAGAGAGGGAGAAAAGTTTGGAGCTTTAATAACATGGAAGATGTAAAAAGCAGCTGAAGGCATGTAAGAATGGGGCAGACATATTTCTGTCATAAGCAACGATATGACTACTTCGACACAAGTAGTACTACAAGATGGAAATGACCTCTTGATACATAAAAATTATAAAATGCTCTATGGTCATGCAGAAAAGATAGACTTATTCCCTTGTTATTTGTATTTGGAAGCGAGAAACTTAATGAGCTTAAGTTCCTTCTTTATACTCATAAAAGAGAACTATATTAAACCACACTGACTCAGGATGAATATTTTGAAAATCAGCTGACCTAGAAAACTTTCAGTCAAGAGACCTACGGAGATGATGGGGAAGATCCTGGCCTACAAACACTCATTTTTAGTGAATTTTGAAACACCAGAAGGACACTAGAACAATTCAGAGTGTTCAGCCAACATCACAGTAGGTCACCAGCACACTTGACAGCACTGCAGCTTAGTTTGCCTGACAAGGGATCCCAGGCAGCAGAAAAATGAATTGTTAATGAAATTAGACAGGAACACAGTCACTAGCAGTCTGAACTGGTTTACAATATAGAATTCTTGTAAGAAACTGATGATATACAATGTCTGTGTGATTCCTTCCAAGGAGATTAACATAGGGATTGAAGCCACTCCAAAGAGCTCATTAGCTGTTTCCCTTCAGCTAGTCATCCATACACAACAGGTTATTCAGTCCTGCTTAGAAATGAACAGACTGAACCAACAAGCAATTGGATTGTAATTTGACAACAGTGTCTCAGACATCAGCTGTGGGTCACAGGTAAGACAGAAACAAGAAATAGGTAAGGCAGAAATGATCTTGCCACATTGGCAAGGAACAATTCAGGTGAAAGATGCATGATTGATCTCTGCTGTAAAAAGAGGTGAAAACTTCACAAAGGTCCTCAATGATTTGATCTTTTGAAGCCAAGTCAGGCGATCAGTGTGATTTTGATTATGTGAGCAAGAGACGCTAGTAAAGCACCTAAGAGAGTGGGACTTCATTAGTGACTGGAATCCAGGCCAGCTTCTGATAGCAACTGAAAAAAAATCACGTCAGAATAAGAAAAAAAAAAGTTTATGACCCCAAATCCGTTTTGAGCAGGAACATGCATAAAAGCGCATACATCCTGTGTACAATATTAGGGAGATTGCTTCAATGCCCACAGGTTTAGAAGATTATTGAAATATTGGAGTGGATGCAGAAAACAGCCACAAAAATTACACAAGGTCTAGAGAAAAAGGCCATAGCAAGGACTTGGAGGACTCAATCTGTTGAGTTTAATAAAGACTTGTAAAAAATGAGAAATGACTCGATTACAGAGGATGTTTCCCTCCTGGCGGAAAATGTCATGGACTAAAGAGCTCTTAATCCAGCAGAGAAATGCACAAGAAAAGCCAATAGCTGAAAGCAGAAGCCTGGCAAATTCAAATGAGAAAATAATCAGAAATGTTTAACAGTGAGAGTAAGCATTGAAATGAAGTGACAATGAAAGTGGTTGATTCTTCAGGTCAAGCTAGTCTCACATCAAAGCTGCAGGCCTCTCTAAGTGATGGTGAGCTTCTGTTAGACAAGCCATTGAGCACCTTATGAGAGTGACTGTCCAAAACTATCCCAAAGGACTGAACTTAATTGCCTTTGAGAGGCTCAGGCCAAATGAGTTATTTACCTCTCTAGTTCTCATTTCATGGGTCTAAGAGGCTCGTATAGGTTAATTTTTTTTAATTCTTATCTACTGGTCGTATTTATCATCTCTTGTAAACAGACTTCCTTCAGCTTTCGCCTGTCTGGACTCCAAGGATGGACAAATAATTGTCTCTTCATCTCTGGAGAGTAAATCTCCCCTTGTAGCTATGTACCCTGCAAGAGCAGGGGCTTTTCTTTGCTTGGATTTTTCCATTTTTCCTGGAAAAAGAGAAGTTTCTCTCTATCCATCTCTCTCTTTCTCTCTTTCTCCATCTCAAGCCACAATTGCCAAGCCTCCTGGAAAATATTTTCTAGCTTCTGGAATGGATTATTATCCCTGCTCAGTGCAGATTTTCTGTACTGTGTTTCTCTGCATGGTTTTCAGAGCCTCTTGGGGCCCACTACTTCCCATGGTCTGGCAAAATCCCTGACCACCACTTGGGACCTTGGTTTGTTTATTTTAACATTTATAGTGCAAAAAGACTGAAATCAATCGATGCCAACCATTGGTACAGAACAAAAAATTAATATAGACCAAACACATTTCTATCCGCTAAAGAAAAATGTAGAATAAAGGCCTCACCCAGTGTCAAATTAAATAAAGGCTGGAGTTAAAAAGTTTTGTCTTGCGACATGTTCTACAACTGTCCAAACTGCGTGGCAAGAAGCAATAAATACTGGAGCCAAGGGCTTGGGGGCACAAGTCCTCCTGCCTGGTCCCAGCAGCTGAGGCCCAGAGATAGACAAGACAGCAGGAGCATTCTGGTTCATTTCAACTATTGAAAAATTTAACAGCCCCAGGGTAGAGACCAGGTCCTGTCAGGGGGGATGAGTCTGACAAGGCATTCAGCTCTAGGAAAGCTGGTGTCTTAAATAAGTAAACCTGGAATAGACCTCGAAGGTGCACTTGCCTCTCAGCTAGGGTCCTCCTCTTCTGACACTGGTTTTTTTCTCCCCTGCTCCTTGTGGGAGATGGGCTGTGGGACTGACTCACTCCATGGTCTTTGCACCTCTTTCCACAGTCTTCCCAATTTAGGGGAGGTGAAGAAATTATTACGGAGGCATCTGGGAACAACATCATGGTGGCGTGCATACCCAGGTTGAAAATAACGATCTGCCTTGACTCCTTTTCCTAGATCACTGGTGTTGCTGCTCACCCCAGTAGGGCTCCTGGGTTTCCAGCCCTAGTTCCATGGCTCAGACAATGCCAAAGCCATTGTATTTTGTGCTGGAGCTATGTGGTTTCTGTGCCAGAATTATAAGAAAACCATGAAAAAATACTAACATTTTTGTGTAGACTTCTGCAACTTCTTCCCATGAAGACACTCAAAAATGGCAGAAGTCTTGCCATGTCATTAGCCATAGGGAAGTATATGGTGCATGTATGTCTTCTTAAAGGTTTGTCCAGAAAGAGCATGCCTGCAGTCCAGAGGTGTTCTGAAGAACATCACATGTACAAATCCAACCAAAAACCCTCTGCAAAGGCCGAGCTGAACAGATGGACATGAAATCTGTTTTCCAGGCAAATTTCAGTCTACAAGCACAGCTGCTACTACTCCTAAGCAGTCACAAAGCATAGCTACAGTATCAATTAGGTTGGGTGCAAAATCCTACAAAAATACTCAGCATGCTCTAGGTCCCAAAGTGGCACCATTTTTTACCAGGAAAGATTATCTTTTCCATCCTGGGACAAGAACAGTGTTCATCGCCAGCCATGTGTGCATACCCGGGGGCCTGCTGGCTGCACCACTGCCTCTCACCTGGGGTCCCAGCAACGCTCCCTGTGCTCTCCTACCAGGAAACACCATTCTACATGAGATCCCAAACACTTTATAAAATGCTTTCAGCCTTAGCATGCGTATCAGCACTTTGTAAAACACACGGGGATGGAAACACACATGCCAGATTCTCTGAGCAGTGAGACTGATTAGTGGTTTAAGGTTTGTCCTGAGCAAATGCTGGCTTTTATAAAATAGTGAGTTGCTGTCACTCATCTTTGAGCTGGAGCTCAGATATGTCCCGTGAAATCTGCACGGACCACCACATGTTTTTGAGGCTGGTGGGTGGACATATGCCCATTACGGACTAGCTATACAGATGCTCAGCAATTAAGCCATTAGTGGACTCCTGCACACATGTAAGGTACACAGGGCTCATGGAGTGCCTGCCAAGTTCCTCAAGTAGTAACAGTTCATGACACTCTTGAGATATCTGCCAGATGCTGACACAGTGTTCTGAAGTTCCTATTTCAGGACATAATTTTAAAAATACTTCTAGCTCAGGACTTAGATGCCAAAAAGCATTTGTGTATGAATTGTAATGTAAACCATAAACCCAACAGGAAATATCAGAGCCTTCTCCTTTAGTAGATACGATGTGACTATGGAGCTTTAGGAAAATGTTCCTTTATTGGCAAGAAAACAAATACATTTTACTGTCCCATATGTGCAAAATGAAACAACCAATTAACATATATCTGGCAAAGAAAGAGTATTTTTACCTTCCAGCATTGCCCACACATCCCAAATTGTATATTGATTGCAACATTTATGAGTATTGCACAGGGGGCAGATGGTGAACACTCTGCTAAGCATCGAGTGTGGCTGAGGAGGAGGCACTGCAGTTCTAATGACTGAATCAGCAATTCAGCTCAGCCTGTTTGCTCATGTTTCTGGTGCTCACCCTGGGAATGCTCAGTGGCCTAGCAAAAGCTTTAACGTAGTCACTTTCATATCATCAACTGGCTGGCATAATCACTCTCATAGTAGTAAGATAATTTGTATCCTTACAGTAGATGTCAAAATTAATTGCAGCAGGAAAGCAGTCCCAAGAAGACACACTTGTCTGCTTTGCCTAAGATCTACAAATGTAGAGTTTAATAAAAAGTGAGTGCGCGTGTATATCATATGCATGCGTTTTCAGCACATCGGCCCTTTGAAGATGACTTAGGGTTTTTTTCCTCAACTAAGATTTAAATTGGCATGGGGAAATCTTAAAAATGATAAGGTTATAGCCCTGGTTTTCCCAGTATATTTTTATGGGGCAAATGCAAAAACAGCAACAACAGTGTGAGCAAGAGAATGCAACTCCCTCCCCTGCTGCAAGCCATCCTCATTGCATTTTTTTAGCCTTGCCACACCAGCCTCTGGTCCAGAATAAAGTATATTTGTTGTTTCTTGGGTATTATCACAGACTCTTTGTAACTGCTGTATAGATTCAAATGTCCCATACTGCCATTCTGAGCTACCCCCCATCTTCTTTATCAGGTTTGTGTATGTCAGGCTTCTGATTGCACTCATAAGTGTTAATGGCCTTGATCAGCCTCAGCTGGGCTTCCAGCCACACCCACAGGCCCAGAAGCCCCATTTCTGCTCAGCTCAGGGCTCTCAGTTCCTGGCTGGCTGTGTTGGAAGAGTGCTGCTCTCCAGCTTGTTTGGGTCCATGCCCATATTTTTGTTTCACCAAGGGTCTTGCTAATCCAGATGCCAACCTGCAGATTGTTATATCGGCTAGACCTCAGCCTCGTTGTGCACTTTCCCAGCCTGATCTTAACCCTGATCTACAGGCTGAATTTTCAGCTTCACTGCAGACCTGTGTCCTTGCTGTGGTACTGCCTTATGATCTCGACTCTTGTCTGGTTCTGGCCATCATTTCCAGGTTTGTTCTGTTGGCTTCATTTCGATATTGTGGATGAGCCCTGACTGGGGAGGTTGGGCCCTGCGGGCCCTGGGTTCCTATCATCTCCTGCCTCACCTTGCTTTAGGGAGCAGCTAGCCCTTGGAATTGCCTTTATATTAGTGTAGTTATACATTTATGTCTGGCTTTGGAAATCAGTCCCGTTTCCAGGACATTGAAATGCCATGAGTGATAGCTTTGACTCCTTCCTGCAGAAAGCTTTGGACCTCATGAAAGTAATATGCAGACTTGTGTAATATGGTAATATGCTCCACACTGACTCATATGAGGCATAAATAGGCAACTCTGGTTTCCTATGTATCTGCATCCCCTATCTCCTATGATCTCCACCAAAATAACCCTATCTTCTTCTTGATCTCTTAAGACTTCCTCATAACAATACCCCCAGGCTCTTCCCATGTCCCCAGAATGATTCCTTCTCTGGTTTCCTTAAGCCTCTGCTTCATCCCATGTCCTCAGCCTTTTCCTTCACAGTGCTAAATAACTCCACTTCATCCTGCTCCTCAACTAAATTTTCCTCATATTTTCATCATCTACCACTTTTGCCTGATAGGTGAGCAGGAGGCTGTGTGTGCAAGGATGAAGCTAGAGCAGCATGCCCACCAAAGCCACGGGTAATGGCTCCCTTTCCCTTGGGAACGATGCTAGTTTGGGTGTCTCTATTTCCCCACTTCTTCTTCCCTCGTGGATTTCTGTAAAATATGAAGTTAGTTTTAAGAAACTGCTGTGCTCTCAAACGTGGTTAAAACTGGCCACCAGGCTCAAGAATACCTGGGGAAAAGGCTGATAGACAGATGGGCTTTGCGTAAGCTCTTGTTTCTCTGAACTCTTGCACTGTTAAGTGAGATTAAAGTGCTCAGGGAGTGGAGCTATTTTACCTCCCGTATTGTTTCGTTCAAATTCATCCAACAACAACTGTAATAGTGTATCAAGTGTATTTAAAAATATTTTAAACAACAGCTTTTTACCTTCTGCTTTCAGAACTACTGTGCAAGGTCAGCATTTTAAAATTGGGTTGTGATAAGAAAGGGCTTTGCAACAGCTGTTACACTGCAGAAGTACGTGGGGAACTGCTCATCATTAGAGCAGAGGGAAAGTTGCAATTCTGGAAGAAAGACTAGTAAGTGTAGTTTAAATGTGCCCCCCCTTTCCTCTTTCACTGTTCCTGCACCAGCCTGATGTGTAACCAGATAGTTTTCCAAGACCTCTCTTAGCAAGCAGAGTTTAGTGTTCAGGCACCGATCCTAACATTATGGGAGCTTAGAGCCCTTTGAGTGTGGAACAAATTGGTTTTAAAAGTAATAGCAATTGCTAAAAGGATTGTATTACACTAATAGATTTGAAAGCTTGCACTGTGAGCAGGGCAGCAGATGAGAGCTGATGATATGGATGAAGTAGTTTGTGAGCTGCTGGGAGCAAAGCAGGTCCAGATTAATGCATTGACAGAGTTGTGACACCTCATTGAAGTTGAGGATTTCAGTCTATCCATGACTACCATGGGACTTGGGAAGGGTGCAGGAGTAGCACTATTAGTCACAGGCTGGATGAGAGAAGAAGGAAAAACCTGTACCTTTGTACTCAGCAGCACTCTGTACTGACTAACCTAAATGCTGGTGTGATAAACATGATAGTAATTAACCCTAATTAAAAAAAAAAACAAAAGGAGGAGGGGAAGAGCCTTGAGTAAAGGGAGCTCTAAAGAGATCTACATGACCTTGACAGAAGACACCGAGGCCCAGACCCTCAGAGCTGTTCAAATGAGAGTCAGGTGGCTGAATAACTTTAAAGATCTCAGCCACAGTCTGGAGAGCTGAAAAGGAGCTGGTGGTCTGTTAAGCTGCTTCTTGACATGCTGCTTCTCATCCATTTTGAGAGGAGCCATGAAAGGCTGAGCTGTCAGTATTTTTCAGAATATTCATGTTATTGGAAATTTCTCATGCTTTTATTTACTGTCTCATAATATTTGCTTTCTGGTTTACATCTGGTATATGTATCAGAAGTAAATTGAAAATCTAGAGGTTTCTTTGCCTGTCTGGAAGTCAAATCAAGACCTTGGTTTCCTCAAACACAAACTCGTCATTAGGACCACGCTTTAAGAGCAATGGTTTATGTCTCTAAAATAGAATAGTTATTATTAGCTAAAGCCGAGACATATTCAGTCAATCAGATTCTGGTTTGGGGATGTTATGGATGGCATGTAAAATGAAGTGCTAATGACTGTCAAAATAGGACAGCAACGAAATTCTATTCATAAATTCATGCTTGCTCATTTCCAAACTATTGTTAATGGCAACTACCTTCTGGATGTCAACAAGGCAGGGATGGGAAGGCACAAAGACAGGAATCGCTAAACTAAACTTCAGTGTATGTGCACATACAAGCAGACATGCATGCACATAGGATGTGTGTTTATTTTTACACGTGAGATAATGCCACGTCCATTCTAAGTGTTGCTTTTCTGCTGTTCCATTTGTACAAAGGGTTCTTAAAGCAATTATAAAAAGATACAGAAGATGAAGGGAGGAGGAAGGGAGGATGTGACCCAAGATATACAAAACATGTGGATACATGCTGTGTGGGCAGTTTGAGCTGGCTCACAGGCAGCACAAGATGAGTCTCTCACAGAGGGTGCCACTTTGTGCTCTATCCTCTGGCTGTAATATTTTGCAAACACCTTCTTGGCCCTCACCTGACTGTAAGGATGGATTGGAAAATGTAAGCTAAGTATAAGCAATGTAAAGTTGTCCGCAGGCAGAGCAAGATCTTCAAAGACCTGAACTTTTGCTATTCATCTTAATGGCATGTTATTGCTTAAGCCATGCAGCAATATACAGTTTAGTATTTTAACTATTTCATTGCTGGCTCAAGCCTGCAAGGAAAAGCTAGAATTAATAGAAGATATACACTACTAGTCACTCTCACTGGCAACTCATTGTGGCCTCACATCACAGTAACAGTTCTATCTGAGCTTCATTTTTGCATTATAAAGGATTGTCTTCAAACTATTTGTTATTAAAGAAGCTTATATTCTGACTAGTCTATTTACCTGACAACCTGCCTTTACATCACAATTTGACACTACTGTGACCATGAGATGATAATATTTAAGCTTGAAAGGAAAGCAGGGTGATAACCCTGGACCTCAGCAGAGCAGATTCCATCGTCTTCAGGATATCATAGAAGGCTGGTGTGAAAGAAGGTCACATTTGTTTGATCTTCAAGAAGAGTCTCCCTGGAACATGAGAATGGTCCGTTTCAGTGATCAAGGAAACGAGCGGTCTTGGCAGGGGCCTGGCTTGGGAACAGGGAAATCCTGAGTGAAAGAAAATGCATCCTTTGAGGTTTTCCAAACTTAACTGAATGAAGTTTTGGGCAACCTGAAAGTCGCCCCTGCTTTGCATAGCAGAGGTGGGGTGGTCCAGGAGTCTCTTCCAACCTAAATTGTTCTGGGGTTTACGTTTATGCTGTGCCTTAATGGGTATGTATTAAAAAGGTATATTCTTTCAATCTAACAAACAGAAGGCTCCAGGCTGTTGTTTGAACTGGATATGCTGGTGCCAATTAAAAAAAGAAAACTCTGTCTGATGCTTGAATATGATGGTGATGAGCCAGGTACAAATGACCCCATGTTTGCCTGCCAAGAAATTGTGTGGCATATCAGGCAACAATAATCATCCTTTTGCTTTTCTGTGCAGAAATGGTATTGCAAGACCCAGACCTTTCCATTTTCTTTAACTGTCTTAACAAGCTATTTGCTTCACTTGTTCATTCTTCCAATGACCTTTTTTCCTGTGCAGCATATTCTGATTCCACACTGTAATACAATCAAGAGATAAATCTCATGACAGCAAAGATCAGCAGGAGTCATGCAAGTAAATGCTGACAAAAAGGTTGATTTGTGCTTTGTACAGCATTGTGTCTTAGTTATTCTGAAAGTTTTGAGACAGATTCCGTGTTTTGTTTCACTAGAGGAAGCAAGTAAAAATAACATGCAGATCTTTGAAGGCAGGACATAGGTATCTGTTACAATACTGCATTTTGACAAAGTGTGGTGTTTAAAAATACTTATTTCTTGTAACTCCTTACTGAATGGGGTGTGTTTTTCACAGCCTAAGGTAGTGTGATGGGACTCCAAGCTGACTAGAACATTGAGGTGGACCTGCCAAATTTTTTTTTTTCTTAAGCTGGGCACTCCCAAGACAGCAAAAGAGCTTTTAAACTCAAACACAATTTTAGTTTAACAGAAACTAGATCCCATAGCTTCTAAAACAGATAAAACTTACAGTGAGAACACAGAAATGAAAGCATTTGGAGACTGAATTCCTCTTGCCCACTATGTCCTGGCAGGAAGAGTCCTTTTTTTGCAGGCTTCCTTGCAGTTCAGCAGCTCAGGAACTTTCTGTATTGCAACAACATCTCTGAGAAGATGATCTTAAACTCTAGGAAATATCTTTTCACCTCATCACCAAGGTCTGCTTGTGCGTCTGCTTTTCAGAGCAGTTGGCCAATCTGTGCTCTGTGTTTGCTGAGTTCTCCTCGCTTCCTCAGCATGAGTCCTTACACATTTTACTCAGTGATGAAATATTTAAAATTGATTGTTATTTAATTGGTTTCTTAGCTTATACAGCATCTAAAAAACTCACCTGGAAAATGAAAAGCTGGTGAGAGGGTAACTATCTGGTAAGGTAGGGGGGAGAGGAGTGTGCTGGAGGATATAAACTGTCGAAGGAAGTTTATTTTAAGACCATCTTGGCAGTGAACGTATGTGGTGAAATAATACCATGTAAAAAGAAATCTCTGGCCAAGTTTTTAGGGTTGGTTTCTTTGGGTTTTTTTCTTTAGCTTTAATGCTTAATACCATATAAATTGCATGTTGCATGAATGGAAGAATTTGCCCATAGAGGAGATTGCAATGGTTGTCAGAGAAGGGCAGAATAACAAAGATCTTTAGAAAGGGCTACAGGAGACTAGGTAAGAAAAGCTACAAAAGATGAAGAAGCATCAAGCACTGACAAAGACAAATTGAAATGGAGAAGTGATTTTACTATAAGATGTTATTTTGTAGTAACATTGTGAATTCTGCAAGAAATGTCAATACATATCAGTACGTAGACTCTTCTAGCAAGGTAATTGGCATGTAGGAAAGAAATTAATCTGGTAAATATACGCTAACATAAAGTAGCTTTGCTCACAGGCACTTTTTCCTTTTAATAGAAAACTGCAAGAGGCATACAGATATTTTCAAAGAGTTCTTTCAGTTTAATGCTATGTAATGCCATTGGTTGTCATAAGGCTGCTCTAGCCCCTAGTTTTGGCTCTTATTTTTCATCTGAAATTGTGAAACTACAGTATCAAAGAGACTAACAGTACCTATTTAAAGCAATTTTTCACAGATAGAGTGAAAACTATACAAATAACTTCCTTTTACTTTTAAAAGGACTGTGTGCATAGAAAATGCACAGATATTTTGGTCATTCCACTCTGAGTCACAGACAAGTATGCAAAGGAGAACTGCTTTTGCGTCTACTTTTGCTAGCAATAACAGATCTGTGGCTGTACAGCTTGCCAGAGACATGCAGTGTCACCAGTGGTTGTGGTGGCAAGACAAAGACCTGGTCAGGCCAGAGAGATGGTGGGTTCCTGCAGTTTATACCAGGAGGAAGGTCTGAGTGTGAGGGGAGAAAATGGTACCCAGCTGCTAGTCACAGTGGCAGTTTGGAGCCCCAGAAAGGGCAGCGTCACACGGCAAGTATGCACGTAGGAAGCTCAGAGAGCTATTCCTTAATGAGTTTGCAGTGTGCTAGTCTTTAGATTGGCATGAGTCAACCATTTTGGTTTTTAATCTCTTCCTCTGCATGCATAGTGACTATTCATGCGAGGATTACTATGAAGTGCCCTGAAACTAAATGGCATGTTTAGGATCTCATCATTACATGAATAAAAGTCCCAGGCAAGCTTGATGAGCACGAGCATGATGCAGCCTTGTTAACATTTTCCAAAAAGAAACTTAAAAGATCAGATACTCAGTGTGACGTTTATCCAGACTCATTTATCCAAATTCTCATTTATCCAAACTCATAATGCAGCACCAGCTCTAAAAGTTTAATTGCCGTTGCCAGTATGTAAGTGAAATACCTCACATGGGTGTCGCCTCTTCAGGATCACCTTGTTATTATAGCTCAAGAAGGCAGGCAATGGGAGCAGGTGATCACATCAGCTGAGAAAGTAGACAGGCCAGTATCTTTTGCAGATCTAATTTTTTAAAATGTTCTAAGCAAGCCTGTGCCTGCTTGGATTTACCCTGTAAGACAATATAATACCCAGCTGTGTAACTACAGGGTTACTGCTTGCCAAAAGACAGCTCCTGTAAAGCTGAAGTTTTACGTAGATCCAAGTACTTCAGACTCGCCCTTATCTCCAGAGCACACTTTGCAACGCTTCACATTTAAAGTTACACACATGTGCTCAGCAAAACAAGATCACTTGCTCTGGGGCAGAAGGTAATGTGGGCATGGCAACTAAATACCAGCCTAGAGAAAGAGGAAAATGAGTTGCAGTCATTAAACAGGTCACTTCCACTTTGTGTAAAAGTGCTCTTCTAGTAGTCAGGTTAACCTCTGAAATGAGGAACTGTCTAGGCTCAAGTTTCCTTCTGTGTTTGCTGTTTCTGCTCCAGATAAGTGGGGAAAAAGTATGGGGGGAAGAAGAATCCCTGCATAAAAATTGTTATTTTCAGCTGATGAATATGATCGTGGATTCTAGTGAAATTTTTCTAGCTCCTGCTGGTTGAACATGTGGTTTAGTTTTGTTTCATGCATCTATGTATCTTCTTCTTCAAAAAAAAAAAAAAAGAAGGCACAAAGTCCTGTAGCAGCTGCATTGGCTTCTGCTAATATTTGCTTCCCTTAAAGAAGAAACGAAGCAGTTCAGCAAAAGATGAAACTTTTTCTTTACTTTCCTTTCAAATCCTGTCTTTGAAATGTGAGTTTCTGCTGGAAGGTGGAACACAAGCTTATCTGTAGTGAGTGGGAGGTTGTAGTATTAGATCTTCTTTCAGGAAGCTTCTTTGACCCCATACAGAGGGTCAAAGCATTTGGCCACCAACCCCCCCAAAGGAGTTTTACAGCATTTAAAGATTTAGAGATAAGAATGTTTTTTGAGAAATGTCTCAAAGAATATGGAGGAGGAGTATTATTATTATTGTTCCTTTGTTGTAGCGGATAGGCTGCTGTCTGGAGACACTGTCCTTGCTGGAAAACTGATTATGGTTCAGTTTTGAAAAGTGAGTCTTTCCTCTGCTTTTAGTTACCATTCATAAGAAAAACAAACAAACAAAACCCCCAACAAACCAACACCAATTTCTCGTGTTCCTGTTACATCCCTGAGAACTCTGTGCCACGGTGACTTACTGAACGTGAAGCAAGCTGCTGCTGCTGCTTTTGTTTTTTCCTCCTCCTCCTCTAGGAAACGGTTGCTTTAGGACTGATTCTGGTAACCTGATACCACTTGATGTATTTTTGCTGGAATATGGAGCTTACATAAATTGCACCATAAGCAAATTTCTTTATAATGGAAGGATTGGGAAGCTGCAGCTTGGCAGGGCATTTCGTTGGTGTGTGTTTCTTAAGGTGGATTTTCCAGATGCCTTTTAACAGACGATAGGGAAGACTCTTGCACAAGGTATTAGGAATGTCTGTCACTGCTTGTAGAGTATCCCACCTGTAGACAAAATGCTCTACATTTGGAAAAGATCCTGCCTGCCTGACAGATGCCAGACCGCAGTTTGAAAGAAAAACTGATGTTATTTGCCCTTCTTAATGTGCCTAATTATTTCTTATCAGTGGTCCACAAACCCAGAGGCTCCTGCTGGAGTGAAGTCCAATCTCTCAGAGAGATGAAAAGTTAGTCACCCCCCTGCCACAGAGATCAACTGACAAAAAAATCCACATAGTAAGTACTTATGCATTCATTAAGCCAAAACATTGTTTCTTTCCGACTGGGACACAGTGGTTGATACAGGGACTTACTTAGATACAGGATGAGCAAACGGAAGTGACTCTGCAGCAGAGCATGATGCAGACAGGGGCTTTTCCAGTGCTGGTCCTGAAAAGGAGCTGGAACAGAGCTTCAGGCAGGAGAGTTTCCTCCCAACTGAGCAAAAGTTCTTGTAGGTTATGGCTAGACTGAGATCAGCCAAGCCAGCTGGATCCACTGCATGCAGAGTGCATCCCAGGACTCCACTTCCATCTGAGGATGTCATTCCTCCCCAGTAAGCCGAGCCTGCACTCCAAAAATTTTCTTTTAAATTGTTTGCATTGGAAGTAATGTTTATTAAAGGAGCCTGAGGGAGACTGAAATCCTTTGGGCACCCCAGGGCATATATAACAAGCATAGCTGTAAGGGAAGCTTCCCCAGGCTGCCCTGCCAGCAGATATTTGCATCTTGCAAGTCTTCACCTCTGAGGGAAAAGAAGTAAAGCTTCAAGGCACCTTTATTTCCTTACTTCCCCCTTGGGACACTGTCAACAAGGGTAGCAGATGAACCAGACAGGTGCCAATAACACCAATGCCATATCTGCTTATCAAACTCACCCATGTGACAAGGCAGCGTGTAGGTATGGCGGTCCAGGCCACAGGTCCCCATGGTCACAAGCTGTGCCTTGGCTGTTGAGAGCCTTCCTGTCCTCTTACTGATGTCCCAAGACACTTGCCACCCAGCACCTCGTGCCCTGTGAGGGGCTGGCAATGTCAGCCTGAAAACATTAGCTGCAGCATGCCCTTTGCCTCAGGCCTTTCCAGGGCACCATGCTGCTGATGCCTTCGCTAGGACTTCTTGACAGCTATGAGAAAAACAATTCCTCATAAGGCCAACACTTATTCCTGCTATCAGCAGGAGCTGCCATCTCTTCCTGCATTCAAACAACGGAGTGGGAAACCCCAGCTGGTGACTGACATGGGAAGCTCTTTCCAGAGAGCTTAAAACTTGCATTGTTTGCCTGGTACTGGCTGAGGTACTGGGGAATGCTCTGAACTATGCAGACCATGCAACCTCTGTCACCATGTCATCCCAATGGGAGAGCTCCATTACAACTCGTTAAAGCTCCCAGACCATTCAGGCTTGATTGTGTTGACATTACAGTATTATCTGTCCTCAAGATATTGCAGAGCCTTGCACGTTCCACCAGCTCTTCCCCTCTCTGAAGCACTCAAATGCACGTTGCACACGGCTGAGCTGTTTGTCAGGCTGGCCATGCGGGAATTTCTCCTGATAAGGTAAACCTTCATGTTCTGCCCAGAAATGGAGCCTAGTCCTTCAGAAGGAAGAGAAGGAGAGTCCCACTTTATTCCTTCCACTAGAAAGAATGCTGCCCAGTGATCAGATTGAAGTAAACATGAGATAGGAGGCTGGAATGCAACTCTTGCCTTATCAGCTTCTGGCCCCTGACTCAGGAACCCTTTGTCATCTCGTAACATTTATTACCAAGCATCAGAAAGGCTTCTGGGTTGTGGGCTTCTGCTGCTAAATAACTTGTGTGATGATGAATGAGTATTTTAAACTTACGGCACATTGCTTCATTCATCTCTAAAACTCTTAACAGGAATTTCACTGGGCTCCCCTGGAAACTCAGTGTTCATAAATTGCGTTAAAAGCCTTTCCTGAAAGGTTGCAAAGACACAAAACATACGTTCTTGTTGTGTACAAATAATGTAATAACCTTAACTCCAGCTTATAACTCCGTAGCCAAGTGGTAAAAACTGGCTTTAATCCATGCTCCTCAGGGTTTGTCTGCCCCAGAGCAGGGTGGCTTCATCCGTGCTGTACTGCTGCTTTTGGCCTGGCTTTCCTCTAGGTCCTGTGTAGCTTAACTGTGGCTGTGAAACTTAGGGGTAATTTTTTGAGTTCAAAGTCTCAAAACAACCTGATTTCCCGATAAATTACTCAATGAGAAAGTCCTTCAAAAGCAATCTCAGAGGCTACTGTTCAAAGCAATGGTTACAAGAAACTAAGCTGTGCATCGTCGCGTATAATTATAATAATTAGGTCCTATCCCTCAGTCTGATGCTTTAACTATTCAAAAATGAGGGTGTAGCCTTAAAAAGCCCCTTTTTAAATACATGGTTAGAATATGTGGCAACTGGGTTTCCCTAGGCAAAAGACCATCTCTGCTGCTTGCTAACTGCAAAGGAGGAGCTGGTGTATGTCTGCAGGAGGGATTTCCCCAAAACTCAGCACCTGGGGATCCCAGCCTTCAGAGATACTGATGCTTTGACTCAGACACCTTTAGCTCTGGGGGTTGCCCCGGGTCCTCTCAGCTTGTAGATATCCATAGACACTAGTGCTGAGATTATTTTTGTTATATTTCATTTGTATTTTCATAATGTGTAACAAAGAGGGGAGTGGGGTTTTTTGAAACCAGTTTTCCAGATCATGTTGATTTGTCTCCCAAATTGTGGCTGCTGAGATCACACTTTCCTTGTAGATGTCTTAACTTCTACAAGGGCCAAAAACTAGACATGAGGCAAGAGGCATAGCTGAGGGGTGAAATGTGGCATTTCACTGTAGCTGTGCAGAAAACAGTCAGGTGTTGCAAACAGGTATTGAGAAAGCAGCACAGCTCTGGAGAGGTATGTGGTGAAGGAGCCAGGGAGGTAACACACCTGGCAGAGAGATAGAAGCTTATGCCAGGAAAATCCTTCAGCCACAGGAATCCTCAGAGATCCCTCAGATTTGAAGAGCTGTTATTTTTGTGCTCTAATAAAAGAAAATTAATCAGGAAGCAGATTGCTCAACAATCTTATTCTTTACTAGAATTTTACTCTTAATTTTGGTTGGTGTTTTGGTTTTACTGCCTTAGTCTATGTACTCTTCTTACAAATTTAATGTTTACTTTTCCACTTCTGTATCTTCTTTCTTGGTGTACAGAATTCTGAGTAAGAGTGAAGTTATCCCATAGGGGCATACAAAGGAAAGGCAAGGACAGAATAAAACTAGGAAGAGTGCTTTGGTAGAAAACATGGGATATCTAACAATGTATAAATGGCAGCAGAAAATTAGTGATGTGGAATTTCTCTGGAGAAGACCTTCCAAACAAGACTTAGACACAAGCTGAAGTAGTCATCTAAGGGTGCTTTTAGATTTTTGTGCTGATGATAGCCTGTGGGTAAAGCACTCAAATGGGATAAAGCCCATGCCCACTAGTTCAACTGGTCAGTTCCCAGTGAATAAATTATTACTATTCTTGTTTGACATTGCATGGAACTGGTACCCAACACTAAAGTTTTAAAAATATGGAATAAAAAGCAGATCATTGTTATATAGATCTCATAACCCCAAGATGATACTAAGAATTGTACATTATTTGGCTGTGATAACATGTCCAAGTCTTACCTATTTCAGATGGAAAACTAAGCAACGTTAATTAGAATGTATTAGACATTTTCTATCCTATCAATAAAATACTAGTGCAGATATTCAAACAATAGGTTACTTCCCAGACAATATAAACAGCAAGGTGTTGATAATAGAGACTGCAATATGCTGTGCAGTCTGTGTCGTTACAAACCAAAGCAATTCCTTCTGATTTGGGGATGGCAGTGAGAGACCAGGGTAGCTTTCTTACCGAGGGGGGAGTATGTTGTCCAAATGGAGAGAGAGAGGTAATAAAAAGACAAGATGCATGCATGTGTACATAAGAAATGCATGTAATATTTGTACTTTTCCATTCCATGAATTCAGGATTAGCTCTTTCATGTACAGAGTGCACTCAATGATAGGGTAAAATGGCAGGTGAAATTCAGCAATGAGAAATACACACCAGGGGATGCAGGGAACGAGAAATTGAGCTACCTATGCAGAATGCTGGATGCTAAACTACTTACTACTGCTTAGGAAGGGGCCTTTGGGATCACTATGGCCAGTTCTTTGAAAATGGTTGCATTAGACTCAGAGTCAAAAAGTCTCAAAGGAAGGAAGAGTGAAATAGAAAACATCATTGTTTCACTGTGTAAATTTATCATCCGCCTACGCTGTGGTTATTGCAAGCAGTTCTGTTCCCCTGTCTCAGAAAGAGCTGGGTGAATGAGAGAAAGGTCATGAAAGAGAGATGGGATGCTCAGAGGTATAGAATGGGAGGGCAAACTAAAGACATTGTCATTTTTTAGCCTGAAAAAAGAGATAATCGTGAGGAGATGTGAGAGACAGAAAACAAAAAAGGCAGAGGAGAAGATACATAGGAAACAGTTTTACATCTTCTGTCAGAAAAAATATGCATCATCTGAATGATCAGTCATCAGGTTTAAGTCACTACACACAGAGCACACTTATGCACAATTACGGAATTCATTCCCAAATGATGCCAAGGCAGCCAAAAGAATAAATTAATTAATGAGAAAATATTCAGGAATTTATGGGAAATAGCTCAATCAAGACATAGTAATGCAATAATCCAGATGCCATCTCCTGCTTCAGAAACCTCCTACTTGCTGATTGCTGGAAGCTAGAAAGGTGTATCAGAGAAAGTATAACCCTGTTTATACTGCTTCTGCTCTGTCTCTAGGTGTCTGCTATGGCCCATGACAAGAAATAGAATACTGGATTGTACTGACTGGTATGGATACTCTTACTGGCCAAGCTTGCACTGGTTATGTGAGCTAAGCAGACGATATAATCAGAAGGTGAATGTCCTTTGTAAGAACTAAGTTTTCCAAAGAATTGGTAGGCCTTAATGTTGCATTAAGTTGACCAGAAGTGTCAAGAATAGTAAAACTGAACACAGAAGCACAGATCATGTTTTCTAAAGTCTTTAGAAATAATAGTAACCTCGTTCAACCAACAGAAGAGTGATTCATTGGATACCTGTTTTCTTTACCAGGTTCTTTTTTTCCTTTGGGGGTGCAGAACAAATATTAGCAAGTAATCATCAGGGTCCTTAATTTACACCCAAATTACAATGATATTATTTGTAACAAGTTACTGCTCTACTCAAGGTGAGAATGTGAAACTTTTTTAAGCCAGTGACCTATTGCACCTTAGGAGTGAAAGCGACAGTCTAATAGAGTAGTGGCTGGCTGCTGGGTGGCCCTCATAGGGTTTTGCTGCAAGAAAAGCTCCTCAGCAAAGGAGACAGAGGTACTTTCAGAAACAGAGTGAGAAAATAGTAGCTTTTGTTTCAGTGTAGCAAAGCATTTCCTATTTCCATTTCAAGACAGGTGAGCTTTTGACAAGTAACAACCCGCTTGGGCTCTGTATGCCTCCTGATAGCCATAGAGGGAGTACCTAGCAAGTACTGTCTTTTCAGAAACTTTGCTTCAGAGCAAAGGCAGTGTGTGTTAGCACCTGAGAGGGTCATGACATTTTTCTAAGGCCATGAAACAGTTAAGCACATAAAGGTATTTGTATGTATTTATACACAGCTAGGACTACATGCACATACACTTTTGTATTCAATATATTCAAATAAGTTGTCATTTTTTTAGCAGAAGTTGTGCAACTCGTTCTGTATGACAGTATTCCAAATTATCCATTTTCGAGGTTTCTTCAGCATTTCCATCATTTTTATTAAAAAAACCCAAAAAAGTCAAGAGTCCTCTTTGGATTCCTATCAAATATTTGCATTTGCCTAAAATGGTTTGTTGCAGTAAATGCACCTCTCTGTGGGTTGAGTGAATTTGACAATAGTGTTGTAGTAACTTTGGTGTTTCTGTTGGTGAGTTTTCACTCTAAGGGGAAAAAAAAAAAAAAAGAGAGAGAGATATTTTCTGCTGGAAAAGAGTTCTCATATACAAAATTTTGACTAACTTTAATAAAAAGTCAAAGAAAAGAAAACATTAAAGTCTCTTAGCTCTTGCCAGCTCCTGCTGCTGCTATTTAGTTTTCCTTTATTCCTTTATTTTTATTATTACTGACATTTTATTAGTATTGAAGTGGTGCCCAGAGCCTCCCCACGACGATCGTAACTACTTCTTGCAGCACAGTTTACAAACAGACGAGCTGGTACCATTTCTCCCACCAAGACCTTACCAGCACACAGTCAACCAACCTGGAGCCAGGAAAAGTGATAAACAAAATTGTGTCAAAGCTTTGGAGTATATGTTGTGAGCAAACACAACCAGGGAGGATTTTGAACAACTGCAGACAAAGACAGTCTTGGCGACTGGGCTCTGCATGCTGCGGACACCAGTATATCCATCCTTATTAGAGAAGGAAAGGGCATTCCTCAGACAAAAGAAAAGCTTTTGCTCATCCTCCAGAAATGGCCAGTAACTGGGTTCTGGGGAAGGCTTATCCTGTACCTTCAGGTTGTAGGTTTGCAGTATGTGAGCAATTTCCCAATAGCCCAGCTGGGCACACAGTTTGGGGCCTGGCAGCTGCAGGTACTGAATTTGACGGTCACCCCACAGTGTGTCACCCCTTCTCCAGGGACAGGGGCCTAGGCTGGCAGGACAAGGACAGCCACCTTGGGAGCCTGTGTGCATTTCTTCCCTACTGAAGGCTTCAGTGGGAGGCACCAAAGGGGGAGCACAGGGCCCTTGATAAGGGAGAGAGCTTGTGAAGGCAAAAACTCATCTGGATTTGAAGCCTTAACACACAAAAAAAGAGAAGAGTTAGATAACCAATTATGGCAGTGCATAAAGTATGGGTGTATTTGGGAGGGCTTTGAGAAGATAAGTGTGTGGTCTTGTACTATTTTGAGAGTGTGGAGGGCTTGAGGGAGTACTGATGAAATTTAGTGAAAGGAGGTAAGACATCAGGTCCACTGAGACTTGGAAAAGAGATTTCCTCATCTACTTATTCCTTCTGTGTGAGGCAGTCTAGTTGCTCAGAGGGAAAATAATCCCAGATAATACGCCTGAAATTATATCCATTTTTTTAATAAATACACAGAGTTGGGAAGGAAGGTATTAACAGGCTGCAGACACCCTCTATTAGAAGACAGTGGCTAAAAATGTTAAAAAGTTCTCGGCTGGAAGGAATGCAGGTTCAGGACCGGGTAGCACAGAGGGGATCAATGGCTTTGCAGTGAAAGAAGCTCTGGGCAGGACATAGGGGAGCTCGGCTTGTAGCATCCAAACCAACAACAAGGGGAGGAAGCCAGAAGCAAGAGAAAATGGAGGAGTAAAGAAACCAAGGCTGCTAGGGCACTGGTGTGAGACGTGCCTTTCAAGATGAGACAGGAGCGAAGAGCTCACTAAGCCCGGCCGTCTCCTGCTATAAATAAAAGTAATTCTCTTGAAGCTAATGGACTCGGTCTGACATTCATTAGGTGAGGACAGTGAGGGGATGAAAGAAGATGATGATGTTGCAAGAGAGAGCTCTGGAACATAATTCATCTCTAAATCTGCTGAATAATGTCTGGCTGGGGCAGGGCTGTGCAGTCAGGAATACCAGCAGCAAGAGAATTGCTCTGTGCCTGCTATGGTGGTGAGGCTGAAGGGAATGAAGTGAGTTATTAACTGTTGTTTTATGTCAACAGTGACATAACATTAATCCTGTAACGAGCTAAACTGATAATAACTAGTAAGAACTGTTTATGGCTTATTCAACCTAAAGCCAACAATGAGTAAAATATAACCAGATACGCAATAAATGTTAATTAACCGATTGGAGACATGGAGACAATCATTGACAAGCATGATTATAAAAGTTTAAATAATGTAGTAGTTGCAGAGCAAGATCTAAATTAAGTTAAATGGACAGTCTCAGTGACAGAGAAGATATACTTAACAGGTAGTAAAATCAGCAAGCAAAAACATATTCTGCAGTGGACTCAGATTAATGCAGGGACTGAGAGCAGCACTGCATTGTCATGCATTGGATGTTTTGTTTATAACATAGCCATGATTTCTGCCTCTTTATGAGAAGAAAAAATAAAAATAAACCATCCATGTTCAGTCCATGAAACTCACCAAGGCAAGCCTGAAAGAGTATGGAAAGTTATAATTCTTTTTTGATTCAATAGTGCCTTATGAACGTATTAAATACATTATTTGCAACTATTAAGGATGAAATCCAAGAAATCTCAGCAATGTACTGCAAGAAAGGGTAAATTGGTATGTTAAACCTACAGTTTGCTTACAGTGTTTATATCAGCAGCCTCATACCATGAAAAATGAAATTTGTTGGAATACATTTTATGGTATGTTTCTTTTGGCTTTGGGGAATTATCCTGTAACTCAGATCATTCTGATAAAGAAAAAAAGACTCTACCTGAAGTATTGCTGTTGTCACATGGTATTTTTGTTGCTGATAAACAGGAAAATGTTTGCTCATTATCTTGTGGTGAGGCCATCCTGAAGCAATGCATGGTTTCTGAAATGGAACCATGTTACTGTAGCCTGTATTTTAAGGCTAGAATCTGAGAAATGGTGTGTGAGACAGGAGTCTTTTTGTTCTTTTAATGTGTTCACTCTCTTATCCCCTCCTGGCAGAAACAAACCTCTGAGTGAGAGCTATGATGCTGAAGTCTGGAGCTTTGTACTTATCCCAGTTTTCTAGCTGGAGAGAGCTTTTTGTTCTCACCATCCAGCTGGGTCAGGCTTTCACTTGGCCTCTGCAAGTCTCCTTTCTTTCTGCTTTCTCCCATATACAAATACTTAATTCCTAGATTATACACTGAAGGAGCTTTGGTCAGGGTCTTATTTAAAGATTCCATTGGGAAAGGAGAAAGAGTTCCTTCCCTAAAACACAGCGTGTTCATTTTCCAGAATAATCTTTCTGTGTATAATTTGGTTAAAAAAATAGAATAAGATAAAAAATAAAAATATCTTCTGAAGACAGAATGAGTGAAGGCTCCTGGTTAGAAAAATGTATTTTATATTCTGTGTTTTTGGAAGGTATTTTTATTGTGTTTTTTTTCTGTTTGATTGCTTTGTTTTTGTTAGTGGAGAAGAATTCAAAGGAATGAAATTAAGCCTATGAACTAGTACCAGTAATCACATTAAACATGGGAGAATTGAACTAGCAATTTCCCCCAGCTGTAGGCAGTAAATCCAGGGCCATCTACCACAGAAAGTACTGTTGCCTGGTTTCCGTTCCCTCTGCCTTGGGATTTGCTTTGCATTCAGTAGATTGTTTCAAATCCTTGCCTCCATTCAGTAAAGCGGCTGCAGTCCAAGAGCCGCCGAGGGTTTCCTCCTTTGCAGTCACTGACCAGGGCCAGGCCTTTCACTATTAAAACATGCTTCAGGGGACAGGCACAAAGAAGTGATCAGGTGCTAGGGAGCCTCCTGTGTTGCGGAACTCAGAAAATAGGTCAGCTGTCCCTCACCTGCCTTAAAAAAAAAAATAATAAGAAGAAAATATAAAAAATATATTTAAAAATATAACAAGGGGGGTGGGGGGGGAGGCTGGGAAATAAACTTGTTTTTCTTTCCTTCCTATCAACATTGTTCCAAACCCAGAGGGGGGAAAAAATATCCATCTACAAGCTGCACAAATACTGATGCTCAGATTTTTGATTGTTTAACCTTTCTTCTGCTCTGAGTTCTCTGCTCCTTGGGCTGTTAAGGAAGCTGGGTGCCTGAGCAGTGCTGGAGCAAGCAGGAACACTCCCAAGGCAGATCTCCTGCTAATCCCTCAGAGCACAACGGTGTCGGGGCCCTGCAGTGCTCTGCTCCTACTGCCCTTCTATGCAAAATCACAGCTTTGCAGAAAGACCTCCTTTCTCTACCCTGGCTTTAATTTCCTCACTGAGCCTGCAAACAAGGTTGTGGGTTTGTTGGGGTTTTTTCCTCTTCTTTTCTTTTTTTTTTCCTCTCTGTACAAAGAAAAACTACTCTATGAAAAAGAGGGCTTGTACTTGGCATGTAGCATAGTAACATGAGCATAATAAACAAGAGTGTCTGTCCCCATAAATAATAAAAGGAATGTTTCTCCTCACATGACAGCTTTTCAGAGGAGAAAAGGCAGGGAATAGGTAGTCCTGCTCTAATGCATCCGTCACAAGCTCTAATCCCCACTTCTGTTGTTTTCTTTGGCAAGCCACCAGCCTGTGAAGCAGGGGGTACCTCTCTGCTCTGCACTTCCTCGTAACTTTTATTCTGTTTCTTATCTCTTGTGCCTGCTGGAAACTAGAAGGCTCCTTAAAAACACCCTTGTATTTCTTTCCTCTGTCTATGCAGCACTTTACATTCTCACAATGACAAAGCCACGCTCCGCTAGCGATGAACTTGGACTCAGAATACTAGCTTAGAGGTGAAAATAGACCATTCTCAGATTCCCATCCTCCTGATTTATGTTACTGGAGCAAAGATGATGAGCTTTGGATACAAGTGAATAACTGTATCATTGGAAAATGTTTCTGATGTTGTTTCAGCTGCTTATGTAAATTGTTAAGCTTTCTCGCCATTAGGGACATGATTTACTGGCACGTCAAAATTTTCCTTGCCACTCAGTTCAAACTTTGAATATATTGTAGTTGGCTTCAGTCTTCAGAGCCACGTGTGAGCTACTTCAGTAGCTGAAAATGCATGCAAATTATCCTTTTATTCTGTCTGAGATTACGACATTAAAACAACAACATAGAGAAAGGCCTGTGCAGAGAGTATCATAAATAATTTAGCTTAACTGAATGCTGAAATTAGTCAAGGCACCGCATTGCTTGGCTCCAAGCAGTCTATTTGCAGCCAGATATGTGGAGTACCCTCTGGCCAAAGCCTAGCCTTTCAAAAATGGAAAGCAGGAAAAACAATATGATCTTCTTTTAAAGAAGCATGTTGGAATGATCCGTGGGGTTAAATATACCTAGACAGTTCTCCGTGCCATAGCTCCAGTGATCTCAGGAGAAAACAGACCATTTATAAAGAGTCCTGAGCTGGGAAAGGAGATAATGAAATGTACTCGTATATTATTGGCAAGTGCTCTGAATGATACAGGCGAGCTAAGTGCATACAGTATTATCTTGCATAATTATTGGGTCACTGTACTGTAAACTAAGTGGTTACTATACTTAGCCATACTACTGTGCTAGCTGCCTGATTAACGATGAGATCCAGCTCTCACTCAAGCTGGGCTGTATTTACATCGAGTTCAAAGGACTCAATTGAGGCTGAGCGATTCTTCTTGGGGAAGCTTTCTTTTCTGAATAGCTGAGATGAATGTGGTGACAAAATTGTGATTGGCACTTCTAATCATAGCAATAGGGATGTTTCTACTGTGGGGATGTCTGGGGAGCCCCCGGGGATTGGGAGCTTGTTGTGGCCAGGCACCATGCAGTCTTTCCCAGGGAGTCCAGGGCTTGGAGACACAGTGAGACAGCAGGTGGACAAACCCAAATAGATGACTTGGTGGATTTCGGAGAGAGAGAGAACTGATGTGAACTCTGGACTAAATTATTTTGCAGCTACTGCTTAGTCTGCATAGATCACAAACCTCAGATACTTTCAGCTGGGAAACAAGTTGGTGGTTCTCATACATTCCTTTGAACATTGGTATCAAGTGCAGGCGGCATTTGAGAAGAGACTTCTACCAGCACAGTACAGATCAGGGAGCAGGCCATCTGACAGGGAAATACTGCATTCTGTGGAAGAGGAAAAACCGAAGGAGTTTTTTATTATGGGCATTTTCAGAACTTTAGCACATTTAAAAGTCCCAAAGTGACCATGCTGTTGAATTAGTCACGGAGAATTAGTCTCCAAGATAGCCCAAGGCAATTAGTTAAGCAACAAACTGTGTCTCTGTGTCTGAGTGTGTATCCTCATGCAAAGCCACACAGCTACTAGAATTTACCAGGCTATTTGTAGTGACACGGGACTGTGCTAACATCAGGAAGAGAGACTGTGAAAACAAGAGGTGAGAAAAGGAAAAGAAGCCAAGATTACAGACCAAGATGAGATGCAAACAAAGCCCAGGACCTGACACACAGTAATGTGAAGTAGAAAAGTCAGCAGCAAGAAATGCATTTCTGAACGGAAGATGAATGGAGAGAGAATGGAAAATTACAATAAAATTAACATTTCTGTTGGTTTAAGAAAGAATAAACTGCCTGAGCCTTGGGAAATATGCAAGGTGAGAGAATAAATGAAACAGAAAACTTACGTAAAGAAAGTAGCATGTGAAATCAGTGAACACTGACATGGCAAAGATGATGAGAAATCTGTCCCAAGATGCTACTGACAGTATTTTCTTTTAGCTGATGAGTGAAAAGTTAGATTTTATATCCTTATTGCCCTTAACCAATGCTACCACGTTACTTAAATGGCTGTGGTGCACTATGGTAGGCCCCTACCAGTCCTTACTCTGAAAAGTTTGCTGTATAAGAGTGAATATAGATATAAGTAAAAGTGTAGATTTTATCTACCTGATCATCTGATATATTACTAATGCTTTCCAAGTCCCAGAGAAGTGCACTGAATTGCTAAACCATAAGGTCAACTTAAAAAGGTTCATGATAACTGGGGCTTCTCTCAGTTCTGGTTTTGTGGTGAAACGTAATGACAAATCCTACACACAGCCATCCTCCCCAAGGCAATCGCTGGGTGTATTGCATCAGGTGACTGCTGTAATGGAGATTTTCCTCTGCCAGTCATGCATGCCCTGTCAGTGATGTCCATCATCCAAGCAAGTGGACATAAGGAAGGAATGGCACTGCCCTCCTTGGAGAAAGAGGAGCTGGTGAATGAATGTGCTTTAGGTAGTGGATTAAGGGTCTTTAACATTTCTTCACATCTAATTAATTTCTAATGCCACTTTCATGGAGAGAAGAAAAGGCAAAAATAGTCTGCCTTTATCAGTTCCACATGAAACATTAAATTCTGGGTCAGATTCTTCTAGCTATGTTTGTTTTAAGCTCTATAAAAAAATCTTTTCCAGAGGTTTAATTCTGTTTGTAAACATCATAAAAAAAGAAGTCCAAATCTGACATAAAACCTTAGAAAAACTTTGTAATGACGCTCAACCTTCATTTGACATGAAGACTAGTAGTGGAAATAGAGGCTTAACCCATTCACCTCTTTTCCTATGCAAGCTAGGTCAGAGCTTCCGTCAGGACAAGCAGCTAGCCTGGCTGTGGACACGCACACAGGGAAGTGACCTTTGCTGTATGATGCAGAGAATGCTACAGCTCAACCCTTATCATTGGACGCGGACTGGCTGTGAACCTTGTGTATGGATATACTGCAGTGAAATACTGTGGTAAGGATGCTTCCATTCTTTTCTTTCTCTCTGGTGTAGTCCTTGGCAGCCCCAAAGTATATAATTTTTATGGCATAAAAATTAATCTTTCAATTAGAGTGAACCAGTCCATTTATGGTAACTGGCAGGTGGTTCCTTGGATGTGTCTACCTGCTTCACAGATGGCTAGTTATGAAAAAAGTAGCTTGGCTTTGAGACTGAGAGGTGCAGCTTTGTAACACTACATGAAGCTTGAGGTATACCAAAAAAAAGCATTTCCAAGGCAACTCTTTCATGAGAGCCGTTTGTTTTTTTCGCTTTTAAAGACATGAAATCCACCTTACGTATTTAAGATTACAAAAAACCCTTACCTTATTGCACAGGACTATTTGCCTTATTAAGTTGTGTTCACGCCATGTATACAACCGGAGCACTGAGCAAGATGCCATTAGGGCTAGGTAGAGCTATTATAAATCTGCTACAAGTCCAAAAATCTCACAAGAAGGTGAACTTGGTGTTTCTCATGAGCAATCTTCATGTATTCCCTTGTAGAAGGGTTGGGATGCGCCGAAGCCCTTCATGAATGTTAAGGTGGGGTCTAAATGAATGTTTCAACAAATATAAATTATTTTTTGGAAACTTTTGGTCTTCAGTAAGCTCATACATGAAACAAGTTGCTACGATTCAATAATCTTTTTTTCTGAATTCTTACAGGGTTTGGTTGGTTAGTTTTGTTGTTTGTTTGGGGGTTTTGTGTGTGTTGAGAGAATTAAATTACACTTGTAATCTAAACCTGCAGTGTGTGCATGCTAGGTAGAAGGAGGTTGCTTGATAGGAAAGGGTTATACATTCAGCAACCTTTGCATATTTATTTGTTCAGCATGCTAGCTCTTGTGCTATTTGCTGGGAAGGAATGCCTGTACAGAAAGCTACAAGGTGGCTCAAATAAAAAAGCCTAGAATGTTTTGAAAGCCTCCCCGTTGACTTCTGATTGAAGGGATCTGTAGAGTTTTTGGCACATTATAAACCTGTGTTTACTGAAAAGAAAAAAAAAAACATTAACCCAACAGCTCCACTTGATTGTGGGTTTATGTCTATGAAAATCAATGCCAGCCCCAGTTTATAGAATGTCAAGTGCTAATAATTCACAGTAAATCCAAGACAAAAGAAGACTTTAACTACATTTTGGATCAAAACATATACAGCGTTAAAGTCTAAAAATACTATGCAATTCAATCGTATGAGAATGAGAAGATCCAAGCTTACTCCAAATTGTTTCAACTCTTCTCCTGGAAACATGAATGTAAACTTAGTGTTTAAATATAAACCCACCTCTGGGGTTGGCATATTCTCTTTATTTTATCTGCCATGCTGCTGAAAATGTCGTGTGCACAAAAAGAATGCCCCTCTTCTAACCTAATCCTTAAGGCATTGATGGCGTAGCTCATTGTCCTGGTTTGAGCTTAAGCATTTTTAGAAACTTTGTGCCTCTAGAAATGGAAAGCAAACTCTCTTGGTAATTCTTCTGTCCCTTTTTTCACACTGCTGCATTTATGTTTTTCTCTTTTAAACACTCATGCTGGCCTTTGATTACAGACACATACATCCAGTGTGGGATACAGATACGTTTCACAGTTTAGAAGTAACTTTGGTGTAAAAATGTTCTTCTAACATGATAAAATCTTTATTTATAGTCCTTGCTAATATCAACAGAATAAATTGGTATTTTGTTACATATTACTTGTTTTAATCCTATCTGCTTTCTGTCTTCTGAATTTTCACGGACACCTTCACACCTCACCTTGCACATGCATCCCTCATCACTTGCATGCTGGAAGAGGTAGAACCATCTGCTTATAATGGCGATGTTTGGCTATGCTTTAGTGAACACCTTTTGCGAGGCACTGGATCAATCAAGAAGTTCAACTCTTTTCTTTCACCCTCTCCACACCTCCCCTCCTCTCCCCCCTCTCCCCCAGTGTTATAAAGTCATGTTTGATCACTCAAGAGTGAAAATGCAACTAACTGATGCTTTATTATATTGTATAAGCATAGAGGGTCAATAAAGCCTTTAGGGACAGTTTCTCTCACTATTTGAGGAAGGTTTCTCTTGCAAAGGGGAAGGTTTTCCACTAAAAGTCAGCATCAGAATACAGCTATTGTGAGGGGTTTTAGAGACAGAAGAAATCTCCGAGACAGAGAGTTTTATTGACATTACAAATGATGACAATTTCATTCACTGACACCCTGAGGCTTATAAGTACTCAGCGATAAGCAGAGGCGCTGTGTCTGAGACATGTGACCTCCCCGAGAAATCTCGATGTGGTCTGCTCACGTTGATGCCTTTATGGCAATGGTTACACCAAAGTCCCAAGGATAGGACCTGCAAGGTTTCTGTGCTTGTTGGTGGCTATTAATTTAGCTGTGAGTCAGAACTGAAGTATCCAGTTGCTCTTTGGAAGCGCTGAGTTTAGGGTATCCACTGGGGACTGGACTGCTGCACTTGTGGCACCACCTGTGGCTAAAATCCCCCGAGTGCACAGCAGTAAATGACCTACGAGGCAGAAGCCACAGTGATGCTGCATCTGCAGTTTCCAGACTAGTTAAAAACTGCTGCTCCTTGGAAGAGTGTCATATTAAAAAAAAAAAAAATAAAAAAATATCTAAACCATCAGAAGTGGTATTTAATGAGCCATCCACAAAGAACACCCTGCTTTCTAGCAGCTGAGGAGCCCTAGGCATTTCTAGTTTTCTGTACACCCTCAAGTTCTGCTGCCACCTGCTCAGGACAGCTGCCCCTTGCTGCAGCTGAGCATCTTCACGGCTGCTTCCACCTAACCCCAACCTGAATTCACCAGGTAGGTGTCCCTGGTCATCCGAGGGCCTTGTTTTCATAAGGATAAGCTGAGTTTAGCACACCAGGGCCACATTCAGCTTTCTGGTCTGTCTCCATGAATGAGTCTAGTACAGAGGTCAGCTAAAACTGAGCTCTACCAGGAATGAAAGAATGTGAAAAGTGTTCTTCAGCAACACAACAGCCCTGGAAATGTTTGTCCTGTATGTTATATCATCTGTGCCCTGCCAATACTGAATTTAAATCATAACATCATAGAATTATTTGGGTTGGAAGGAACCTTTAAAGGTCATCTAGTCTAAACTTCCTGCAGTGAGTGGGGACATTCTCGACTAGATCAGGTTGCTCATAGCTTTGTCCAACCTGACCTTGGATGTT
>WEIS01043481.1:1679-21852 GCA_013389965.1 Todus mexicanus
TGAGAACAGCATCTGGCCACAGTAAATGCTCTGGGCACAATGAAAGGCAAGGGCAGAAAACCTATCCAACATGAAGGGCATGACCCTTGTGGATTACGGACAATTCACGTGGGCAGGAAGGGTATGCTGACGCAAACTGAGAATGTTTAGACACTAGTGCAACAAGAAGGAGATCAAGGAAGCTGGGCCTGTAGGAACAGAGAGCAGCTTACAGTTTTCCTAGGAAGATTCAGAGTCCAAAGTGAGCAGGAACATAGATATTAAGAACAAAGACAAAAGAGCCACAAAGTTACCTTCCTACTTTGCACTTTCTTTACAAGCAGACCTCAATGGATGGTAACCCACTTTTACCAGCCCCTCCTTTTTAGACAAGTAAAACACACTCAATATCAATGCTCCAAACCTCCTACACTCAGACTGAGATGCAGCATCAGAACAGTATTCCAGAAAATACTGCAGGACATGCAAATAGAGGTGGACAATTTATTTACATAAAATCTCCACTCAGCATTTTAATAAGGAAAAAAAATATTATATATTTTTCTGTAACTCGTCGATCATGTCAAGTGAGACATAGCTGCTTTTTTGCAGTGATCTTTCATCACCTCTTTCAGCAATATTTATGAACTAAACCTTTTGAAATCCAAAGTCTTTGTATCCGAAGGCCACTTGAAAGGACTAATTAAAGCATTTCAGTCACACAACGAACAGACAGAGTACATCCCTACAAAAGTTATACTTGCATAAAAGTACTGATCTGGTAACAAAAGATGTCCTTTCATAAGAAAGCATAAGCTCTGGCTCACTGCAAAGATACACTAATATAAAGGTAAATTAACACTGTTCCTCAGCACATTACCTGTCATTTAGTGCCACTGCTCATATGTACAATTGCCCTGCCGTAGGTAGTTGTCCCTACCAATGTCTACTCCTCACAAGCTTGGTTAGACAGTGTCTTACTTTATCTTCTTCTCCCACAAGAAAGACTGTCACCTTACCTTTAGGATAACACCAAACCAGTCAGCAAGAATTTGCAGAGCTGTGTCCGTATCATCTCTGACACTAATTAATTTCTTCATTTTAACACTTTTCCACTTAAAGAACTGTTGAAATACCTCCTCAGAGTCATCTGCTTCAGAACCTTCACCATACACCACCTTCAGAGAAGCAGACAGCTCCTGTGTATCAAGTGAATCAAACAAAAACAGGTTTGCAAACCAGAAGAATTTTGTGACAGTACACTAGCTATAAAAATTAACACACTCGACACAAAAAAATATTTTGCCCTACCTAACAGCATAAAATTATTTCTACTACAAAAGCATCTTTCTATATCCAGTAAAGTATATTTTATACTCCTCTTTCCTCTCAGATCTAGCAGCAGTATGTCTACCAGAAAATGCATTGCGGAAGAATATCTCAAAGAAACCACAGAACCTGATTTTTCCCTCCAGAACGTGGAAGGAAAAGACTCTATAAAAAGATTAACTCCTCAGAAGAAGTCACTTGTATTCTAGTTTCTTCTTCCCTATGGATTGGACTTTAAAGCCATATACATCACAGCAATATGCATAACACTCCTCATAAAACTGCTCTAATACGGACAACAAAGTGAACTTGCACCGAGAAACGAGGCGAGCGGCCAGACAGCGAAGAAATGCTCCTGGACTGATCCCTCCCTTCAAATCTCTTCTGATGAACCTTTGTCATCACACTGATTCCTAGATGGAACAATTACCTATGTCTGACACCTGAAGGCTCTCTCAAATGAGTTTTAAAGTCTGGAAACTCATATTTCCATCTAAAAGTCAAGTATTCTGCAAGTATGTGAAGCACAGAGTCCACCTCCTTTTGACCTGTATTGGAAAAGAAACTGAAGTGCTACACATAAGGGAAAGGCACTGAGGCTAAAGCTCAGGGCAAACACAAATCACTCTGTCAAGCATCCTCAAAAGGAACAGTCTGAAGGAGGAAGAAAAAAAAAATCAGCCCATTTTAACAGCAGCCAAAAAGCGGATAACAGAACTGAAAAAGGTGCTCAGTAACAGTTTCATATCCAGAATCACACCGTGTTTACAAAAATAATAGCACCAGAAGAGTATCTGCACATGTTCCATCAGGCTGTGCTCAGGGAAAGAATCCTGTTAGCTTTATCCTATTTCTTTCCATTCATTTTTCATACTATAAACACTTCCCTGAAGTGTTAGCTTAGCTCACGCCAACACCAGTTCTCACCAGAAGATCTGAAGAAGAGACCTGTGATGCAGAAGACAGGTTTGCAATGCACAGCCTCAGTGAGAGGGCCAGTAGCTTCCAAGATCCTGTTCTTCCAAGACACACTGGAAAAAACACTCATTTCTAGAGGACAGCACTAGATATAGACCTCTTCAGCTCTGTAAAACCGCAACCAAGTTTCTCACTGATACTTGGTACACCTTTCCCATAGCATTCTCCTGGAGAAACNATTCAGTATTGGGCCCCTCACTACAAGAAAGACATTGAGGTACCAGAGCATGTCCAAAGAAAGGCAACAAAGCTGGTGAAGGGCCTAGAATACAAGTCTTCTGAGGAGCAGCTGAGAGAGATGAGGGTTGTTTAGCCTGGAGAAAAGGAGGCTCAGGGGAGACCACCTTCTCTACAACCACTTGAAAGGAGGTTGTAGAGAGGTAGGCATCAGCCTGTTCAATCAAGTGACAAGGCAAGAGGAAATGACCTCAAGTTGTGCCAAGGGAAGTTTAGGTTGGAATTTAGGAAGAATTTCTTTAAGGAAAGGGTTGTCAGGCATTGGAACAGCCTGCCCAGGGCAGTGGTGGAGTCACCGTCCCTGGAGGTATTTCAGTCATGTAGACCGAGTGCTTAGGGATATATGTGGTTTAGTTGAGGTCTTCTCAGTGTTAGGTTAATGATTGGACTCAATGATCTTAAAGGTCTTTTCCAATCTAGAAACTGTGATTCTGTGGTAAAAACATTTCTCTTTCCGTACTTGGGAGAGCTATTTTGATCTTCTAGCTCCTAATACAATGGAGGATCATCAACACAGTTAAGCTAAAGCACAAAATGCACTTAACATGATCAGCAGCATTTCAGTATCCCTCCAAATATTTTCAAAAAATTATTTCACCACGGTACAATTATCTAGAAGATGCTTAATGCCTACCACCTAGTGGATTAGCACAGCATAACTTTTAAACACACACAAAAAAACCTCAAACAACCACAAAACAGAAAAACCCTATACAACAACACACTATAACTTTCCTCTGTCTGAAGGAGCAAGATCCACAAAGAGCCTCCAGTGACAGCCATGAGATGCTACCTGGCCAGTATCTTTTCTAAAATCAAAACATTTTTTTGAATGGCATTGAAAAATAATTCCATTAGGAAAAGAATAGGCAATTCCATGAAAATTTAAATGCCTCAATTTTTTAATGCTGCTCCAATGTTGTACAAACTTACGTGCAGCCTGTAACCATGGCAATTTTTCAAAATAACTCAATCTCATACATGTGTCGACAAATACACCTCTGGAATTTGTACAGACAAGCTGTCAAATTATTGCCGACAGCTTTCCCCTCTCCACACACACTTGCACCGTCAAAATGAAAGCAAGTAATATTTCTAAAGTTTAACAGAAGAGAAGAAATTATTTCTAATAGCCAAGGCCAGAAACACTAGTTTGGTGTTTCACTTATTGAAGTCCTCTTCAAAAGTTCTTCCTGACTCTACAGAAGACTATTTCCCCATCTAATGCCTCACTTTCTGTTGCTGAGTTGGCTGGGAGGGAGACACTCTTGGTATAAACATGTGTTTCTGTAGTGTTTAACTCTAACCTTAAAAAAAAAAAAAAAAAGTGCTTTAAATATTTTGTACTTTGCTACACTAGTCCAAATCATCAGAGAAAAGCAGCTGCTCAAATCCAGGATCTAGACAACAGTCTAGGAGAGCAGGATGACAAGTAACACTGAGAACTGCAGGTGTCAGATGTACAACTTAACTCAGAAGCATTATCTAAAGCTTCACCTGCTGCTGTCAAGGTCTCCAACTACAAAACGTTTTAACATTTAAGAAATACTCTCCACGAGTTCTTGGTGTTTCAGAACCAAAATTTGTAAAAGCAACCTCCTTACCTGCAAAGTTCTTGAGCGCTCAGATAGGGGCAGTTGATCTACTTCCAAAATTAACTCTTCCACTGCTGAATACAAGTCCTGCTGCACCTCATCTCTCTTGGCAATCAATTCATCTCTTTCATCCTGTGCAGAAGGAAAAGCAGGTAAGCAACTGAGACTCGAATATCACATACACAATGTGGGAAGTGACACAAAAGAAGGCGTTAATCCCTGCAAAGCATGAATAGCACAATACGTGCCTGACCAGGAATGAGTAAAAAAGCAGATTTTGACACGACCACTTTGTACAAATACAGCATCCTTTGCAGTGTAAAAATATGACTAATTATCAGACAAATAAAGAAACAGTTACTGCGTGACTGCTGGTAACAGTGGGAGCCCCAGCTGCTGCTGTAAACTTAACACATCCTACTTGTCCTGCAGCTTTTGACTGTATTACAGAAATTAGAATTTGGATTACCCACACTTCCATACATGCCAAGTTATATCCTCAAAGTCAGACTGCAAAAAATTTCTTGCTGGAGAGGAATATTCTAGAATTTAATTTTTATTTTTTTTTTAATTAAAAAAATTCTTTTCACCAATTTTTTCCTTATCTTCTAGCAGGAAACACAGGTGACCTGTAAACTCCCTGCTGATTATCTGCAGTAAGATCATTAAACTAAAGGTAATTTTCTAGAAACAAAAGCAAACTTTCCCTTGGATAACTGGCAGGATTAGTTCTGCTAGTGGGAGAGGAACATCACGTTCCTATCAGACAGGGTACCTAACTGACTCACCAAAACCAAACCTTTGGAAACAGATTAAGCAAGTGACTTCAGAAGCATGTTCGCAGTGTTCCTTTCACAGTGATTTAACCCAACATGCCCACAGAAATATGAAAATACACATGAACATGGAAGATCATACTACAGCTTTACAGACCTGCTGTAAAGATCTGCTAATCCCTCCTACATCCATCTGCAAAAATAAAAAAGTAAGTAAAGTGAGTCCGGTAGATATAACACACTGCCCTGATGTGCATTCCCTTCGCCATCTCAGGGAAAAAACATAAATCTTGGAAAGTCTAGTGCGGAAGGCAATTAGCAAAGAAACAGAAAGCAACAGAAGAGTTAACCATGGCACTAATACCAGTTTCACATGGAGCCAAAGAACAGTCAAATGAACACTTCCTACTAATAAGCAATATATAATATAAAGATATCGGTAATATAAATGTATACACAAAAACACTGGTTCTCAAGACTTTTCAAATTTATTTATCCAGTGAAAGCTTAGACGTTGACTTCATTAGGACTTTTTAAGTATCCATGGAAGAGACTAGAAACATTATTCCTGTAACAGACAAGGAAGAGAGATTCAATGGTTAGAAACTGAAAGATGGACAAACTCCAATTCCAGGTTGTAGCATACATTGCTTTAAAACTTAGATCAGCAATTGAATAGATGTAATTCAGACAGACATTAGGATAATTAAAAAAAATAAACAGTGGATTAAGTTCTTCCATAGAAGGTGAATGCAACATAGTCCTTCAGCACTTAAAAATATGAAACAACAAGTAGATTTAACAGGTGCTTCTATGCTGTTTGGGCGCAACAAAACCCATCATTTTTACAGACTTCCTGCTGATTTCCCTGCATAGGAAGGAGCTGGATTGTTAAAGAATACCGTAACACATGGCACAGAATGGAAAAAGGACACCTTGTCACAATGAACACTTTCAAGACAAGGTTCCTGCAGAATAGTACCTCAAAAACAAGCAATAGAGACTTAATGTAGTAGACAACCAGGCAACCAAACTCCAGTTAATTTCAGTTCAAGCACTAAACTGTCTACACATGACTAAAAGAAAACTCGGGAACTCAATAGATGGCTCAGAAGCCACAGGACAAGTCTCCTTCCAATGTCTGCAGTTTAATTGGGTATATGTGACAGCTCACGGCTCAGATAATGTTTGCTAAATAACAATAACTTCAGAGTGCATTAAGTACACAGCCAGTATTTTAATAGTCTGCTTTACGAAGACGTAAGCTCATCACAACAGCAACGAGTAGAATTAAACTCTTTTAAAATAGGATAAAGGCTTCTCAATCTGCAAAATTCAGTTTATTTTGTAGCTGGCCCATGTTACACTTTTCTCAACAAAACAAAGAAACACAAACAAACAAACAAACCACCAAAAAAAAAACCCAACCCCAAACTCAACTCCACAAACAACCCCACACAAACAATCAACAGGCTTGGTCATAGCAAATGTTAAGCCAGTTTACCATCTTGTTTCTGGTAACTATAGCAATGCTTATGAAAGTCCATAAGAGTTGAACATGCATAGTGCAATCACTTCATCAACGCATTCTTGCTTTAGTGTGATTTAATGGCTTCATAAGCAAGAGAAAAAATTAACCCCACTCCATGGATAAGTTCTAATCTGTTTTTAGAGCCTATTTTTAGTTCAGGCCCCAGGTTTTGGCTCCCTTTAGTGCAAGTTACTAATTTGCAGTATATGGAATAGCTCAAGGAACAACATCAGAATGGGGGGGATTGACAACAGCAGGAAGGAACTCGATAGGAGGGGATGGGATGGGACACCAGAGCAGGCACTGATTTCTCAACTAAAGTTATCAAGCCAAGTGCGAGGCCACACGTTGCCAACACAAAACAGAGGGCTAAACAAACACATGTGGAGCTACCAGAAGCTGCATTGTGCTGTAAACTCCCATCAGCAGTATTTCAAGTATTCTGTCAGTATAACGCACTGCATTGCAATATGCAGACATGATTTCCTTGTTAGCTGTTCACAAGTGAAATGGGTTACAATGTCCAGATTGTCTAACACACTCCAACAAATTAGTCCATTAGAAAAACCTCAAGCACTGTTCAAGAAGGAAACCTCTTTTTATGGTGTCTCTCATGGAAGAGTGCTGCTTGCTGAGGCTGGCAACTAAAAAGAAAAAACCAAAAACTCTGACATACACTGCCACTGGAATGGCACCAAAGCAACCATCTTCTCTACTGAATAAACACTTCGAGACTCCCCAGTAACACCACTGCATCTGTCCCAACTCTTGTCTATGTTTTCTTTCCCTCTATCCCCAGTCCAATTGAGTCAAAGCAAAACTGGATGACGAGGTGAAAGTACCTTCTATGACAGCTCTGCTTTACTTGTCTGCTGTTGCTCCACAAGGCTTACAGCCCCACTTGAGTTCAACCATCCCATGTAAACTCCAGAAAACTGCAACTGCTACCATTTCACATGGGTTCATGATCACTTTTACTTGCAGAAGCAATAAAACCAGAACTTACTTGTGTTCTTCTCATGGCTCATTATTTTCTAGGCCATCTCCTGAGGTGTCAAATTCAGTGGAATACAGCAATACTTCTCAAACAAACACAGTTAAAATGTTTGAGTTTATGCTTGAGAATGGTCACAACACATTTGCTGTCGCTCTCTCAGACGCACAACTGCCACCCCTGCCCTGCCTTACCACAACGCCTGCCACGGACTGGGGAACCCTCCTGTTCCCAAACGCAGCAGCATCACACATAAGACATGTGGGACATAACCATCCTTATCTGTAGCTATGTCTACGTAGCCAGGCAGGCTTTTTCAGACCTGTGGTTGCAGAGAAGCTGCACTAGATGGCAGCTCTCCTCCATACAACTCCATCTTCCTCTATAACCGCATTTGCACATGGCTCTGCCTCCTTCCCATCGCAAGGAAGCCGACACTAAGCAGCGGCACACTGCTTTAACAAAAGGTTTGGAAGACAGGCACTGCAGCTGCACAGCTGAAGCCTTCTCTGTCATGGAACACAAACCTTTTAGCTACCATGTTCCAATTTCCTTATACTTTTTTTATAAAATCAAGGATGGCAAAAAGTCTAGGTTTAATACAAAAATAACACTCTACAAATACATCAAGTGTGGTAAAGGTAGCAAAGTCTCTGACACTATCTAGCAAAGGGCAGAAGTTTCCATGCTGAGCTTATGATTTCCAGCTACACTTGGTAAGACTAAAATACTCCTTCAACAGCTGTTAAGTTATAGCTCTTGAGAAAAAAAATAATTCCAACCTACCACATTTCTGCACAACCGAATTCTCTCTTGAGCCAAGTCATACTCGGTCCAAGTCTTCTTCAGTTTTTCCAAGGAACAGGGAACAGCAAGACATCCTTCAGTAACCACATTTATGGCTTTCGAGAGCTGCTCCTCAAGACAACTGTTCTTCTTTGTGTGCCTAAGTTGTATGGAGGAAACAACATTTTACCATTTACCTACCAGGACTTTTTTTTTCTCCCCAGAACTCAAGTAGTTAAAAATCAATACTATTCACACCCTTTCAACATTATTCTTGAGATGGTACCTGCCACATTAATAACCCAGTTTATTTCAAAAGGCAGCAGCAGCAATTTCCTCATTCTGCTGTTAAACATTTTTTTGAGGAAGAATCAAGGATACATTCATTATGTGTCCCTATTGACAAGGTTGTACATGGAAATTCTCTCCTACTCTTAATTTCCCTTTTTGTCATACTTCCTCCCTTGGTATTTTTGTTTAACTCATCTTCCACGAACACATATGTCAATATATATATTCCTTTTTTAAAGGAGCTGATGGTCATTTCTATTTCAAGTCTTCTTTCCATTGCAGTTTTGTCCCTTCTTTTAAAAGTAGAAGATGAATTTGGGCTACCCAAAGAGATACACCTCTCATAGCTCTACAGATATCCAAGGAACTATGACTACGCAGTTACTTCAGTTGCATTTACTAATTAGCATCTTCCTAGAAGATGGAATTAAAAGCTCCTCTTGAAACAGTTACAGTAAAGGAGCAGAAGTGAACTGAAACCAGCTGGTCAACGCTGAGAAGCAGGTAACACAATTCCAGCGTGATCTTCTCCCCTCTGTACACACGTCGGAAGCACAAAACTGAAAATTGCAAAGCTCAACACTGCTGATAAGCGTGTGGTCACCAGGACATATACAGAGGCTGGGTGAAGATCCAGCGGTCTGGGTTCTCATGGCACTGAGGAAGAATGTGGAATGTAGTGAAGGCTCTGTGCCCCCATTCTTCTGCTTATCCCAGTCTCCTGCTTATTGAAATGGTTATCTGCTTCTTGCAGAAGTTACCAAGAAAGTCATAAATGTTTTGTCCCACTGCTAAAAGGTTGACCACAAGGAACAACGGCTTGACTACAGTCTCACCCTTACAATTTGCACAACAGTAGCAAACAAGGTATAAATATTATTCCTATTTCAGACATGAACAGGGGAATGAGAATATGACACTGAATCATAGGGACAGATTGACAGGTTTGTCCTCCTCGCCCTCCCTAGAAGGAACACCTTTTGGTAAGACTTGTGACCTCGGGTGCGCCGAGCGCTTCCCCGGGAGATTAAGCTCATGATTCCAATCGTATTTTAGAGCTACACAGTGATTCTGCAGTTTAGTGCATTTATTACCAGCAATCTCAAAGAATCTGTGTATGCTGCACGTGTTTATTTCATGTGCTATTCGTGCACCCAACTGCTTCTTGTGAACACAACCGGATCTGCAGCAGACAGGCTGTTCTTGCATCTGGTGTTGGACCTACAGTCATGGTAATAATTGACACACATATTAAGAGGTAAGTCCAGCCACCCTTAGCCCCCCTAATTCCTGAGGGTCAGCTGGAACACATGGGGATTCACCTCTTACCAAATTTATCCATCACTACGCACAACACGACAATACTACATTTTTCATAGTAAATTAACAAAACAAAACTTCTAGGAAACAAAAAAAGCACATGACTTCAAGAGATAAGCAGGGCAATGATAAATAGTACTATTCTATAAAAGAACACATACCTAACTTCTTTTAATGCCTTCACCTTAGCAGCCAAATTTCTCATTTTCGTTCCAATGTAAGTACGTAGGGTTTCCTCAGAGCTTTCAGCAGTTTTCCTGGATGCTTCCTTCTCTCTCTGAATTATTTATCATTTTTTGGAGCAGTGTTTCAACAGAGGTAAAGACAGATCAACAGTCACAAAAGTCAGTCAGGGTTACTTAACATACAGGCCACAATTTAGACTTTCAGAAACTTCATATAAACACGTGTGCGCACACGTAGCACCAGCCCTCTTCAAAACACTAACAAAAATGTCTAGAAAGACATACAAACCAACGAGAATAATTTTCTTTCTTTAATAGCTTCTTAAAGGTTAATGGTTCATTTCCTTCCTCTCATTTCAGTAGCGATGTGTTCGAGTACATTTTGCAATTACTCCCCCTTCGCTAGCGAGTCTTCAGACAACATAAAATTTTTTCTTCCCTTGATAAAAAACTCCTACCCATTAGTTTAGGGAAATCAAGCCCAGGACCTCCATTAAACTCCTTACTTGCACCACTACCACACCTCAAAGTGGTGCTGCGAGACAAGAACTCTCATGGTGTATACAACCATCCTGACCTTCCTACAAGGAATATTCTTAAGACAAAATAAGGAATGCTCTCGACCCAAAAAAAAGCCCACACGACACATCACGCTGTATTCCTCTAGGGGCAACCTAAATTTAAAATCTCCTGCTCTCATCCCATGCCTTTATAAACTCCATTTCAGGTAATGAAACACAGTCTTCAAACACTGTTATAGCCCTTCAGACTCATTACATATTACTTTTTTTTAAAAAAAAAGGAAACGACAAAACCACCAAAAAAAATAAAACCACCAAAAAAAAAAATAGTATTTAAACAGTTTTGTAGTCACAGACAAGCATCCAGTCTCATGACTGCAGGGTGGTGTCTTTTTTAAAGTACTCCTCAAAGCCACCAACGCACATCACCCTTCTAAAACAAATCATTGCCTACCATAAGGATTTTAGCAGAGAACAACTACTTTCTTACGTAACAGAATACCCACAACCTTTTATTTTAAAGGAGTTACTTGCATTCAACACAAAACAGTAACGAAAATCTGTAGAAAACAGATTTTTTAAAAATCATCAGATTATATATGAGAAACACTTCTAAAAATTCCTTGCATTCGAGTATTTTTTTCTTAGCTGTAGACGTATGTTCAGTCACTCGTTTATTTAGTTTGCATAGAAGTGCACAAGCATCGTATTTTCAGCGGATGGAGAATCTGTGCAATGACAGACTACTATGTGTAGAAACACAAGTGTTCTAGGTGGAGGTAACCGAGTAGCAAAGGCAGTTATAAGTAGCTTTATTCTGCAAGAAAGAAAAAGGAAACATCTCTGTGCCAGCTCAGGTTTGGGGGCATCAAAGGGATTTACACAACGGCAGATTTTCCTTTCCTATCTGTAAAGATAAGAGTTTGCACAACATTTTTCTGAATTCATGCAAACATAATATCCTTTCTCACAATCTCTTCCTACTGCTGCTGTTTATCACTCTCAAAACCATACACAGCATTTTTAAGCCTATCAGTACTTAAGTACTGTGCTTCTCAGATAGTGTTGGGAAGTTCTCCTGGAAAGAAATGTAAGCATCTTTTTTTTCCATTAAGCAGCAATTGAGGAAATAATCATTTCCATCCAGTTTAAAATTTCCACAGTTGCTGTGATTCTGTGATGTTTAGGAACTTTCTAATCAACACACAGAAAGCTGGTTTTCCCTCTGCGAGGAAAAAAAGGCAAGGATTACATCCTTACACAAAAAACCATGGTTTTAATCACAAAGTGTAAAACTCCACATCCAAACTGGACACGCACACCCAAACCAGCAGCAGCATCAAGCGTGGCAGCAAGCCAGCACGCGCACCGAGGGGAGCTAGGGTCCAGCCTGGACTGTTAAATGCATGCTAGCGCACATGACAGCGCCTCCCTGCATCAGGGCAACAGGAGTCTTCACTCAACCAGTTTAATCCTTCCGTATTCCAAACAACAGTACGCAGCCTAACTGGAGTACAATGAAATCGTAAGACAGAAGCATCATCAGAAACACTCGCAAAGGAGAGAGAAGCATCCTCTCGGCATTTCCACATACCTGAAGTTCACACTGCAGCTCTTGAACCTTCAGTTCTAGTTCCTTCTGCCTCTGCAGAAGATTCGTATTCTCCCTTCTGAGATTTTCTTTCCCTTCGGACAGCTTCTGATCCTGTCTGACCTGAGCAAAGCTGGTGTCTGGCGCTGAGGCAGAAGCTAACATTCTTTCCCTTTCAAAAATAAATTAAGAGGAACTAATTAAAAAGAAAAAAAACCACAACCACAAACAAAATCACACCGTGCATTCTTGCACGCTACTGTAATCCCGGTAACGACTACAGAACGCCAGATCAAAAAGACTATAGAGGCACCTACACAACAATGCTTTACTTCTTCAGAATGTGTATCCCTCTCCACTCCACTTTACAAAGACTGTTGCACAACACCAAGGAAAAAAAATACATCATTTGAAGATAACCCTTTAAGTTTTCACAGTCTTTCTTATTCAAAAAACATCTTATGATACCACACTAGAGACCCACAAAAGTCAAAGTCCACTGTAATTCAAATCTCCTATATACTAGATAAGGCAAAGCCCTGTAAGGTTAGTGTTTTGGATCTATCCTAAAAGTTATTGTTCTAACAAGGGAAAGCGATGTGAAGCCATCTGTCTCAGAGCACTGTGACAGTACTGTACAGCACCAAAGCTCCACTAGACCTCACATCAACTTCATCCTCACCTGCATGGTAAGGTTACCTCCTGGTTTCTTTCTTTCTCTATTTCCTTTGCAGGTATACCACTCCAAAACTGCCTGCTGTGCAAAAAATTAAAGGACACCAGAGTATGCAGAAATTGAGATGAGAATCAGCTGGCTCATCAGGCCAGTCAGGATAGATTTGCACACAAAAGTATCTCAACACTGCACACCAAAAAAACCCAAAACAAAGAAAAACAAATAAACAAAAAGGCTATTTCTTTTTTAAATGCACGTTCAGAGCACACCTATAACTCATAAAATGGGGCAGATCAGTATCAAAATAATTCAGGATGAGACACTTTGCTATAAGTTTAGACTTCTGTGAAGAGCACCTCATTTCATATTAGTATTTGTTAACAGCATGTTAACTTGCCTAAACAATCTAGTTGTGAAACAGATGTGGATATCACGCCGGTATGTGGAAGGGCGTGTTCTCAGGTGATTCATTAAAATGTTGGAGAAGCTCAAATTATGGAACACTGGCAAATTCTAACTGAGTTTTTTTGGAGAACATACTAACAGCATCTCAACTTTGTGAACGCCAAGCACCATCTTTCCCACCCACAAACATTTTTCTCCGCAGCCTGTTGCCATGGCAATGCTAGCAACTGTAGCACAAGTCGCTTTAAAAAGCCTTCTGACAACAACTGTAATTGCCAACTTACCGCCGCCTCTTGTTAATGTAATTACAAGTTGCAGAGACACCATTGTCCCCTAAAGCTTAATCCCCCTTCAAACTATGATTGCCGGCTTTATTTCTTATAAACCCACATTGTTACATTCCTACACAAATAAATCGGCAAAATATGTTTACCCTGGCAGGCGAGCATACTTTTATATTCCACATTTGTGTCCATCAGTTTTTAGCAGAAGTACATAAATAGGGATAGCTACAAAAAGTCTCAAGGATAAGCCTACTGAAATTACAGAGATGCTAAAATGACCATCACTGCATTGTCTATCACTGCAAAATCTGCTAGAGGTCTGATGTCCTGCAACCTTCCCTTTCAACTAAGCTTTCCAGTATCTTCTCCTCTGCTTACTAGCTGCACCCTGTTCCTCCTTTCGCACTACCTTGCATTAAGATACATCAAAACTGTCTGTCTCTGGAAACCAGATGAGGAAGAACAAGCCATCCAACCAGCAACACTAATGAACAGTATTATGCAGATGAGTGTCCTAATGCCCACCACCACAGCAGACACACGGACTCACAAATACTTGCCTTCCATCGAGTACCACTGTTACCTGATGCTGGAAAGACAGAAATTCAACTTTGTATTTTAGATACTCACTTCCCCCTCCATCTTCTCACATACCCACATCCCAGCAACTAAACAAATCAGATCACTCATGCAGAGTGTTCCATGACATGCCATTGCCTTACTTTGGGGCAAACACATGGTTTCCAGTAGAATTCTGATTCCTTGTGTCTGCAGTTACTTGGTCAAATCGCCTTCCTGGGGTGCTGCACGCCAAATAGTTAGACCTGCTTAGCCACAGCGGAACTGAAACTTTAACCTTCCGACGCTGGTTTTGCATGGCATCTCCTTTTCCCTCTTTCGCATCTTTAGCGATTCCTGGATATGTCCTTTTTTCAGCGAACCCTGCCTTGACCATCTCTTCTCCAATATCTATTTTTTCATCTTCTGCCTGGGCAATAATGGTACCATCTTCGTCCTTGGCTTTCTGATGTATTTTTATTTCTTTTTCAAAAACTAGATTGCTCAAGAACTTCTTCCCCTGTAAAATAAAAATACAAAGAAATTGTGTACTGGACACAGAATACTTTTAACTGAAATCAGCCCTCTTTCTCCTAAAGAAAAAGAGGACATGTTTAAGACCAAAACCCAAACCGCTGCACACGTAACGTTTACGTTTAACACATTTATTCTGGAACAATGTTTTATCTGTATAACTACAACTGGATCTGATCTAATCACCCTCAATGCCAGACTGGACTTTGAACACCAAAAGTTCTCCTCAATGGTCAGCTTTGAAGAATTAAGCATCATTTTTAAGTGACCGAAGTCCAAAGTCTCCATCAACTCTCAAGAGAAACTGGCGATTAGGTTACCCAAGTCTTTTAGAGGCTACTTGACCAACTATCTAAAAGTATCTTACAAAATTATATGAAAATAAAAACATTGTTTAATAGTGTTTCAATAAGTAGTCCAGAAATTGGAATAGAACATAGAGACAAATTATTATGTGTACCTACCTTATGGAAATCTGTCTTGCTGAAACTACTCACTTAAAAACTGGGAAATGCCAGAATTGGCAGCTATGAGTTTCATTAGTAATGTCAAAGAAGAAGAGTTTTGAAAGACTGGGGAAAGCAATGAAGACCTTCACAAAGTTCTACTATCATTTTTTTTTCTTTTTGGCCCACCACTGCTGAAAACAAGCTGTTTTTGCTGAACATTAAGAATGGAAAGGGTGGGGGCAGGAACGCTACACAGAGTAAGCAAAAAAAAAGCTTTAGCTCAAGAAACAAAATAATTTACAAACAAACAAACAAAAACCAGCAATCCACAAACAATAAAAAGCCCCACATAAATAAAACAAAATCCCAGGGAATTGAGAACAGAGATTTTCATCTCTCTTAAGTAATCACATTAAGCAACGTAAATAGGACCACAGGAATGAGAATATACAGAAGGGGTCACAGGACCTCCTCTAAGTGGGAGGGATACGACAAGGCAAGCAGGACAGCCGCTTCCTGCCGCCTCCTCCTCCAGAAATTGCTGCTCCCAAGCCACCAGTGCTGCTGAAGCTCAGGCAGCATCAGTGACAAGCCTTGAAGAAGCGCTGCCATTAAGACTGCAAGTGGTGTCCTAGAAAGGGAGATCACCACTAGTAAACCTCAACCAGGGGTCACCAGTGACACTCAGAAGGGCTCAAAGCTTTTACTAGTCCTGCTGACATCAGCTCCTGAGCCTTTCACGTTCATTAGCAGCCAGGCAGGGATGACAAGGGCTCCTACCACCATCATATTCACCTGCTATTCTCTCTCCTGACCAAAAGTTTGTACAATACTCAGGCACATGGCATTCAAGCAGTTCACAGATATAAGTGAATTTATCACAGGTTCTGTGATCAAGGGAGATATATTTTTTTCCCCTCTGCGGGGAAAGAAATGGAGGTACTTCGTTTCCTCATTGTTGAGTCAGTCAGAAATAGACCTGAGGCTCTGAAGATGGCAAAAGCATACTCCAAAAATCACCCCCCAGCACAACCTGAACCGGTTTTGACAAAACCATTTTAGTTTCTAGAGTTATTTTCAGAGCAACAGATCAGACGGTCCTTCCCAGCAAGCCCTGCCTTCACAGTGAAACATCCAGCAGCAGCTTCAAAATCTGTTACTCACCTGGTCAAACATGTTTAAGTTCTGATCAGCTGGTATCTGCAGTCCCCAGAGTTTGTACTTCTTGGCAACACTTGGACATTGCAAGTTTGGTGGAATTTCAACTATGTCTGATCTATTCAGAATCTCAGAATTGCCATAGTCGATGTACAGTACCTGACACTGCAATAATAATACAAAATAGAAATCAGCAGAGGTTACACGATCCTCCTACAGAAACACGCACTGAGAACTACTAGAATATATTCATTTTAATATATGTGCATATTGCAGAGATCAGAATCTTCCATGCTAAGCCTAGACACCGTGCAAAGAAAGAAACAGAGAAATCTCTTACTCTGGCACCTGTCAAAGCTTAGCAACAGAACTTTAAGTAACAAAACACAACTTTGCTGGCAGTTGGTTGGTTGTTTTGTGGGGTTTTTTTGTTTGGCTGGTTGGGGTGGGGTTTTTCTTTGTTTTTTTTTCTCTAAATGCAACAATTAATCAATATAGAAGACTTTCCTCAATGGACAAATGTGTAATCTAATGTTTCCATGCCAACCAGCCTGTCTAGAAGTTATCATTTAAAATAGGAACTACCAGCCTTCTATATCGACCTCATGCTAATTAAAAACTCCTCCAGGTCATTTGCATCAGCGTTAACATGCCACACAAAGGCTGCCATTTACACCACTCTGAAGTTCTGAAATTAAACTATGTGGCTTAACAACAGTAACTACCACTTTTGAATCTCTTTATCGAGAGGTACAAACAGCACTTCCTGAGTCATGTTTTGCCAGTCTTTTCATCAGCATTTGTCATAACTACAGGTCACTTGAACTTGTGTCCCATTCACCACGTTTAAATGCATCCACACAGCAAGTTTCAAAAGGAGAAGCTGTGTTTTTTCCTATCATCCTGCATGTGGAACTGATCTACGATTAAAGTATTTGGGGAAAAAAAAAAAGTTCCTGCCTGGTCATTGTTGATCACTTGCTGTACCATACATCTGTACCAACATCTATCTTCAGAAAAACAGCCACCATAGATCTGGAAATTAGGAAAAAAATGTCAAGAATAGCATTTTGAAAATATAAGCATATCTCCAAGTGGTATTTGCAATACATTACAAATCTTATTTTCACATTCTCTTATAATTATCCCAAATAGTAGTATGAAAACAAAGCACTGCATTTGATACCCTATCTCTCATCAAATATATGCTAATGCTTCAAAAACATCATCCTGTACTCCGAAAACAACAGCTCAAGGAAAATTCTGCAACTAGAAAAACACCAACATTTTACACAGGAGACTCTCACTGCTTCTCTGTTCACGTGTTGCTACAACATTTTACTGGCCCTAACAGCTTAGTATGCCCAATGAAAGAAGGGGCCAGTCACACCACAAACACGCTGGGCTTGCTCTTGGTGTACTTTCTTCCTTTTGAAGAGGAATGTGGAAGACAATCTACCTGCACATGCAAACACTTCAGACAAATCATTCTATTTAAACCCTACTTCGCAATAAGCCACCAGTAGTTCATACACACACAAAAAGCTGCCATCACTCTTTGTTCACTTGCCACAAAACTGCTATGAAATATGTTCTTGTTATCTTCTGAAGGACATTTTGTCCAGCACATTTAACATTACAGCTTTTTATGAGATATTTCATGTTTCTTGAGATGCAGCAAAGCATCACTTCTCTGAAAATGCACTGCTCTCTTGTTAAAGGTAACCCATAATGTATGGTGGAAAACAAAAGAGAATTCAACATATATACTATATTAATATATATTACCTTCTTACAGTATTTCCTGAGCGTTCAAAAAAATAACCTATGGTTGCACAATTAAGTTGAAGTCTGAAGCGCAAAAAGATTTAAACTTGCTCACACAAAATAAGCATTTTCTTTAGGAAATCCACCCGTTCTTACGGAGATCTTAAGAAAATATAACCCACAGTATAGTCAAAGATCAAAAAAAAAACCTAAGAAAATGGTTGTACGGAATTAAGGCTTGTATATCCAGGTGAAAAAACAAACTCCACATATACACAACCTACTTACCTTACCAAAATCAGGTTTGCCAAAAACTGCATTAGCCTGAGGACAAGCTTCTGCGAGCTCACAACTTAATTTCAAGAGTTCATTACATCTACTGACGCTCTAAGAAGTGTGGAGAAAGGGTACGAGTTATTAACTGTCACTTTTAATAGATGCTTGATGGTTTATAATGGCCAAAAATTAAATGACAACAGTTGCACTGCTGTTGAGACAAGTCATGCCCCACCTTAAGCTTTCAATCTTCGTTATTTTAGCTGTATTTTGTAAACCTAATCTCATTTTCTTCCAAAAAATGATGAAACTGATCAGGTGCAGGTAACATACACCAGAAAAATTATTTGCAACAAACGTTTTTAACATATTAATTACCAGCTTCTGGAAGCAATATGCAGATCACACTAATCAATCCTTCCCTGCAAAATTTATTATGTATTTGGTGTTATTTTTCTTCCTCTCCTTAATACAAGGAGACAACAGCTCTGGCATAATCCTGGTCCTCTTTACATGCAAGACCCGAGTCTTGGTGTGGCTGAAGGAAGCAGTCTTCCTAGTTACAACTTGGTATCTGAACCACTCTAAAACTGAGTCAGTTCCAGTGACGTGGCATTTATTAGACACCATTTTACTCATAATTGAAAGAAAGGGACCCAGAGCTCAAAGCAATAAAGAAACACTAGTGCAAATTAACATTTTGGTAACCTTAGTAGTACACTCCTAACTTTTGTCCCTTACAAAATTAAACAAACCACTGTGACTGAGTCTTATAATGCCAGGGTAAGAACATAAATGAGAATTACCTATGACTAGTAGATCTAGAAATACCTTTATCAGAAGCAGCTATTCCATAAATGGTCCCCCTCCTCAAATTCCTCCCTCCCATTTGCACCTCCTACATTAATGAAAACTACTCACTGTTCTGGGTTTATCCTTTTTTCTCACTCCCTCCACTTCACATCCTCATGACCACCTACACAAAACTTGAAAGGACCTCGCGTCTTTGAATTACCTCCATGTCAAGCTTCATTGAAACCATCTCAAATTCTCAGCTGTTAGAGAGCATGCCCCCATCAGGGCTCCAGCTGCCTCCTACAGGATTCTTTAGTCATTAACCCACCACTTATTTTTTTGGTGCACCAGATACTGAAGAAAACCCAGCTACAAATCAGATAGACAAACAATTCTTTCTGACATCTCAGAAAAGAGTAACTGATTTGATTAACAGGAGGCAATAGAACTTACAATTCTGAAATCTAAATTAACGGGGTTTTTTTTACCCCAACATCAAAATTATTCTCATTTCTACAGAAACTTGCCGGGGGGTAGGGGGTGCCTAAGATTAAACACCTCGGTTAAAATCAAGTAGTTCTCTGAATTCACCTGTGCCCAAAACGTTACAGCGTCTTCAACGTGGCAGCCCACAACTGCAGGGGAAAACAAACAAACAAACAAAAATATTAACAAATTGAAGAAAAAATGAACAAAACCACGTGATTTAAATTAAGATTATGGGTTGCGTGGTTCGTGTCTGCTTTTACAGCACCTCCCATTACCTGTGTCACAGTCCCCGTCTCCATCCATGGCAGCAGAAGCTGAAACACAACCAGGTATCCCCGGTTAGAAGAGACATCCAGGTGCCCCCCGCGGGCAGGGCACAGGGGGTCGGTGCACCCCTGGCCCTCAGCTGCTCAGGGGGCTCCTCCTCCTCCCCGCAGCCCCTCTCCCTGCCGCCGGACACCGACCGCAACCGCTTCACGGGAGGCCGTGCGGCTGCCACGGCCGCGGCTTCCCCACACCAGCGGCCCCGCGTACCACGTACCCCGGGACAGGGGCAGGGGCAGGGCCGGCTGCCCGCCCCCACAGCCGCTCCTCCGTCCTCCCGCCCGCGGCTGCCCCGCTGCCGCCGCCCCGTTACCGGTACCTGCGGCGGCCGCTTCGAGGCGCGGA
>WEIS01043488.1:0-12201 GCA_013389965.1 Todus mexicanus
AGAATTCTGTGGCTGTGGATTGATGATAGAAATTGGTCAGAGGCTTCCCAACTTTGGTCAGAAAGTCTCCCTGATTTTCTCTCTTCCCTGTTTTCCTTTCCAGGAAGCAGCAGAACAGTCACTTAGATGTGCCACCTGAAATATGGATGAGGGAACTCATTCTGCTTTAGAAATATGTAAATAATAAAGTACAGGAACCCTCCACTTTCCCTCATCAGCCAAACTAATTTATTATAAGGCATTAAACCTAGTTCCATAAACAAATAGTCTTATATTCTGGCACCAGCAGTGCGCTGAGGTAGGGGCCACAAATAAATGGCTGGGGACAGGAACACCTAAAAGTAGTTGTGTTGCCAAGGGCATCTTAACATGAAAACACAGCCTTAAAATAGTATTAGGGACAGAAATATTTATGCTCTCTGCAGGGAGCTGCTTCTGTTTTCTCTTGTGTTTGGTTAATGTAAATTTAAAAATAGAAGAATGTATGAAATCCTCAATGTTTGTCTCCATTTGCCACTAATGAGAGAGAAAACACGGTTTCATTACAATTCTTGCAGCTTGGAAGCTTCTCAGTCTTAATGTTTGTCAGGGCTTTTCTTTTAAACATCGAAAATTTTAAAGACTGAAACAACTTTTGGGGTTTTTTTAAGACTTCTGTGCTCTGCACCCATTCCAGGGTCGTCACTCGTCATCTAAGGCCCGTGAAACAAAAGCAAGCGAACGTACCTGCTTGAAAGCAAACCTCATTTCTATAGAAAGGTTGAAGCATCCAATTTTTCTGAGATTGAGTATTGCATATGTTTGGCATCTGCTGTGAGAATCAACTAAGACCTTTTATTAGATATTATAGTCGATCCGTAGTCACAATATCATCAAATCTGACAGTATTGTCTCTAAAACAACCACAACGTACTTTGTTTTTTGCAGAGTTTGCCTATTGAAGATCTACTGTTTGCCAGTGTAGATGCCTTAAGGATTCAATGATTTTCCTCACATACACGTACACTATTTTAATCCACAGGTGTTTATACTCAGGCTACACGAAAGGAGCATTATTGACCAGTTAAAGCAATCAGATCTTTCTTCCTATATTCCATGAGGAAAGGAATGAGCCTCAAATGAAATGCTAGCTCATGCTTTGTAGAAATGCTGCTCTGTCTTGCTGTGTTTCACCTTGTGAAGACTTCTGAAAAGGGCCGGGGGGTGAACCACACTCAGTAGTTGAAATGAAACTGGATTTTCTCATCCATGTTGTGAGACTGAGCTCTCATTCAGAATTCATCCTTTCTGGCCATGTTCCCGAGTTCATGAGCCTTTATTATTATCTCTGATTTCCAGCACAGCTCTAGTGAAGGCCAACTATGACCTCTTTTATTCCTGTAAGCCAACAGTGGCTCATGTGAAAATGTCTGTGTCATTTCAGTGCAGACATTATAACACATGAGGTTAAAAGAAGAAACTTCTACAGTTTCTTTTTACTCAATTTTCTGCTCAAAATTTCATATAAGAGCACAGTCAAGTCAGATTCTAGACTCACAATGCCTAAAAAGTGAATGAAGACATATAAAAGTAATAGAATATAATGTATTGAGGCATTAAAAATGGTGAAATAAAGGCCAGAAACAGCAAAGTAAATGGATACTGGTTTTTCTGAAATCTGCTTTGAGGAATGGCCATACTGTCTGCGCAACTGAGTATCTGATGGATGTGGTAGAAGACAACTCTATTAGTAGCAGTAGAACATCAGGACAGATTCAGAGGTTCCCAGGCTCTGGTATTCAGTGTTTTCTGACCTCAGGAATTCATTAACAGTGTTGTGAATGCTTCTTCTTGGTGAGTGTTTCTCCCTGAATTTATCTACATTGACATCCGACACAAGTAGAGCAGTGAGTTCCACATGATTATTGTTAGGAATATGACGAGTACTTCCTTTAGGATTTTATTTACTGAAAAAATCATTTCATCTGATACTCCTAACTTTTTGTATTGTGAAACAGTGAGCACTTATTCCCTATCCATCCTCACTTGGTCTTTACAAGACCGAGCCATTTCCATCGGTTTAGTCCATCCCATTCCACAAGTCATGATATACTTTTAGTAACTGTTGCGTCCCTTCTCCACACACTTCTAGGTGTACCATGAGTCTTCCAACAGGCAGTACCCCTGGTTCCAAAAGCTACATTGGCTTTTCACAACGTGAAAATACTTATCCCTTTCTTCTTCACTCAGTTCTTTATTTTGTTTGCAATTAGTTTGAGTGGTGTGGAAGCCAGGATTACTGCTCTGATTTCCACAGTTCATACCCAATTTCTTGAAAGATTATTTTTTGTCCCATTTCCTACTTATTACTCTAGTAATGGAGCTGCTTTAAAGGCTCATTCATTCACTTTACTTGATCTTGTGGAATTTTTGCACTTGAGTTGCTCAGCCCGTGTATATGTGCTGTTGGATTGTAGTAATCTTTTATTATGCATTTTATTGATTATTTTCCAAAGCCTCTTTTACTAATGCTTTCACCAAGACAGCTACTTATTTAATGCCAGGAAAAAAAACAACCAAAACAGTGGTTTGGATGTTGCTCAAACTCCTTTGTAGATTGATGCAAAGAATTAATTTACTTGCTTATTTTATTTTTTCTCTTGCAGCTTTATGTTCTTTGAACATTTCTTTTACACGCTGATAATCTTCTGGCCCTGCAGCCTTCCTGGCATTGAATATTGTTTTCTTTTATTATTTTTTTAAAAGGTTTTTGTGCCTCAAAATATTCTTTGGCCTGAGTTTTACAATTGTTAAAATTAAAATTTATGCTCGTCTCTGTTTTCTTCAGCTGGACACAGCTTTCATTTTTTTAAAGAATGCATTTTAAAAAGTTATTTCTGCCAGTTTCTGATTGTTGGAAAGCCAGCTTTCTTTTGGTCCTTTTCAGACGTGTCATATATATTCATTTGGAAGCTCTGCCTTAGCGTTTTATATAATTTAAATCCTGCTTAAAAAGACTTTAACCTTTTAACTGCTCCATTTAATTTCAGTTTACTAACTTAAATGTTTATATGTAGTTCACCCCGTTGAAGTGAATGTTACTGGGTGGATGTTTTAATTTATTAAGCTTAATTACCTTGTTTCCTCTTTAAAGCACTGTTGTATCACCTCCTATATGATTCTTCTGTCTCTGTACCAGAATGTATTCAACTAATTACCTTTTTTAACATAATTTCCAAGTTGCCTAACATGTTAGTGTCCTCATTTGTAATTACTTATTTAATTTTCATTACTTTTGAACACCTGCCTGCTGTCTATATCTTTTCTTAATACCTATCAATTCATAGCTGTCATGCTGAAAATGTACTTTTCCTTACAAAAGAAGAAAGTTAATATTTTGACAAAGAAGAGATATTGTTGCCCGCGATAGGTAAATGCTCATCTTTTCCCCTTTTTACTGAAACACTTTAAACTCACCGAAAATCATTGCTCTAATACCTCCTTTTCAGATAATCTGTGATATTCTTTGCTCACAGAAGGAGTTAAAGGTCCTTAAAATCCAAGCAGATTCACTATCCTTTTCCATCTGGTTTTGCTTTGTGCTGGAGACCTAAATCCCACAGCTGTGTTTCTAATTTTGCTTCTATTACCATTAATGTGTGCTTAAAAGAAATACAAGTTCCTGCTCAAAGGAAATGCAGATTGGATACATGTAAATATCCTGACCTGTACACAGCAAGAGCTAAGGGAGAAGCATATTTTCTGGTTTTATTCTGCTTTTTATATATCATCCAATCTGTTACTTCAGTAGCTTTTAAGCTAAAACTAGAACAAACAGGAGTTTTGAGGACGGGATGAGACTAATATAAAATAAGGTCTAACTCTACAGGCATGAGGTCCTTTCCTCAGGGATGGGCACAGCTAGAGCAAGGGATCTTTGAAAAATGAATGTATATAAACTGTGATAAAATAATTTAGTAGCAAATAAACAGGCAAGAAACAAAAATACATCTTGTCAGCGACATGGGCAGAGAGATTGAGTGCACCCTCAACAAGTTTGCTGATGACACCAAGCTATGTGGTGTGGTCAACATGCTGGAGGGATGGGGATGCCATCCACAGGGACCTTGATAGGCTTGATAGGTGGGACTGTGCACTCCTGATGAAGTTCCACAAGGTGAAGTGCAAGGTCGTGCTCCTGGCTTGGGGCAGTCCCAAGGACAAATACAGGCAGGGTGATGAGTGGATTGAGAGCAGCCCTGTGGAGAAAGGACTTGGGGAGTGTTGTTGGATGAAAAGCTGGGCATAAGATGACTATGCATGCTCACAGCCCAGAAGCCAGTTGCATCCTGGCCACATGGAAATCAACATGGCCAGCAGGTTGAGGTGATTCTCCCTCTCTACTCCACTCTAGCGAGACCCCACTGGGAGCAGTGTGTTTGCCTCTGGAGCCCCCACTGTATGACAGACATGGGCCTGTTGGAGTGGGTCCAGAAGAGGCCACAAAGATGGTCAGAGGGCGGAAACACCTCTCCTGTGGGGACAGGCTGAGAGATTTGAGGTTGTTCAGCATGGAGAAGAGAAAGCTTCAGAGAGACCTTGTTGCAGCTTTTCAATACTCAGACGGCCTACAGGAAGGATGGGGAGGGACTTCTTATCAGGAATTGTAATTGTAGTGATAGGATATAGGGGTAATGGTTTCCAATTGAAACAAAGTAGATGGATTAGATATGAGGAAGAAATTCATTACTGTGAGGCTGGTGAGATGCTGGAGCAGGTTGCCCAGGAAAGTTGTGATTGTTCTGTCTATGGAAGTGTTCAAGACCAAGTTGAGTGAGGCTCTGAGCAACCTGGTCTAGCAGAAGGTGTTCTGCCATGACAGGGGGGCTGGACTAGATGACCCTTGAGGTGCCTACCAACCCAAACCATTCTATGATTCTCTAAATATCTGAGTAGTTTCTGACGTGTTTCACAGAATGCCAGACAAAGCTCTGACACATTTTTGGCTTTTAATCTTCCTCCTTTTTATCCTGTGAATATTAGTGAGATTAATTATCCAAGCCAAGCAGCCTTCCTCGTTGTTGCTGTACTTTGTATCTCATTATCACCCCAAACTCGCTAAATTTGGCTAACACAGACAAAACTCGTTCTGTAGACAGTAACAGGTTACCTGTACAGTACCTAGGCTTCTTTGCTAAAAACAGTCTTGATTGCAACGAATTGAGGTTATATAAATACGTATTTGTTGATCTTTATGGCTCCTTTCAGTAAACTTATCCAAAGGTAACATTTTGTCTTCATTAGCTGAGAGAAAGCGTATGTATATATATTTATCTATCTATATATATAGATATTATATCTTATGTTTTAGAACAGTTGTGGAGTTATTCCTCTTTGTTTCCAAGAAAGAGTTTTGTAATTCCTATTCGTTTCATCATTAGCTGAAAAACGTCAATAATTTTCTTTGTAACTGAGTGGGAGTTCTTGCTTTATGTGGTCACTATTTTGTTTATCAACTAACTGGTAACATTCTCAACCCAGAAGAAACAAATAGCAAAATGTCAGCATTCCCTCATAACTTATACACTGCATATGAAAAAGAACTTGTTCAGCAGTTTAAATTTTCAAATTTGGATGAATCAATGTAATGTTTTGCTTTTCAGATGACTAAAAACGTATTATAAAAGCCTGAAAGTGTGATTTGTGGTGGGGTTTTTTTCAGTGCATATATTCTCTAAGACTTAATTGTCTGCAGCTTGTATTTTAAGGAGAGGCTGTACAAATTTTTTTTATCATTTTCCCCAGTACTTTAATGTAAGGTAGTCAGATTTTTAATCACAACTTTTAACTGTCAGCACTAATGTTGTTTAAATAGTCTATACCAGATGTAATAGAATATATGTATTTCTGCACTTCGAAAGTGAAGTTAGACAAATATCTATGAAAATGAGTAAGAGCCATTTTTTGGGGGGGTGAAGGGGAAAGGCTTTTTTATCTTATTGTGTACATCTTACTATTTTCTGATCTGGTTTTGATCACATTCATTGATTTGTTATTCTCACAAACAGAGCTGTAAGACAGCATCTGCCCTAGCATTTCATTTGGACATGTCTACTTTCCTTAGAAAATACCACTTTTCCCCTTGTAACTCTTTCAGTTAAGCCCCTCAAATCTGTAACACATATTGTCGAAGCAGAGAATTTGTTTTTTCTTACCCATAAGAAGTTGTCGAACAACCATATGTTGGCTACAGTGTAGCAGATGATGTTTACATATAGGACCGGGTTCTCCTAATTCATCTCCAGACATAAATCCTGGGCACAAGCCCCCAGCTTTTTTTTCTGGTAACTCATGTGATCTGCATGTTGTGGGACTTTAATTACCTTAATGTCTTACGAGCAAGCTGATTTTACTTTCGGAAAGAGAAATAATAAGGAACATCTGGAAATTGGGATGAATGATCTTTATTTCACTGGGGAAGTCTGGCTGAAGAGCTATTTATTTGAAAGCATTGTAAGTTTAACATAAATACTTACATAGTGTAGCATGGTTAACATTTCACTTGAAGAAGAACGTCCTCCCCTGGTACATTTGTTTTCAGCATTGACAACTAGGAACTTAAAACCTACAACTCAGCAGGTGGCTTTTAATTCCTGTTGCAAATATGTTTGCAATTATTTTTACTCTGTTTACACTCAATACATACAAACTTTTTCATTAATAATTATATAAATATAATGCAAATATTTTTTCTGAAGAAAAAATGAGAAAATAATGATTTATTTTTTTTTTAACAGTTAATGCTGAAGGTTTAGAACATGTCATAAACCAGAACACTGCAAATCTTGCACTAGTATAACTTGGTTATTTTGTTAGATTACAAGATATTAAGAAATATTATGCATATTATGAAACAGATTTGTTATATATATGCTTAAAAGCCAGCTCATAGAGCACTTACATATCTATGCTGGACAAACTATTATGTTATTATAACTATTATGTTACATAGTAATATAATAGGTTTTGATACTATTAAATTTATCAGTCAGATCATTGGAAAGAGGTTTAAACCATCTACAGGTTTCTGTTTCAGGTTAAAGTACTTATAATTAATGGATGAATACCAATTTTCTCCATTAAATACATTAACACTATTTATAATCTATAATATAATAATTTATAATAATGATTAACATTATTAAGTACTGTTTTCATAATGACCCATCAGCTTGCATCTGTTTTATTCTTTGTGTTATTGGTGATATTTTTCAGGTTGATATTGTTAATGGAAATTCATGACTGGTCACTGATGCTTGTACTTAACTTGAGCTCTTCGTAATGAAAACTTTCTCAATCGATTCGCAAACTACAGTTTTGCTGATGCTGCTGTTTTAGAGCTCTGAGTTTCTGGCAACGTTAAGCTCGTGAAGCCCTAAGCTAATTGACTTTTTCAATTTCACAATTGGAGTAATATTGTGCCAGCTTTCTGGGAACATTATTTTATAGAAATTCTTGCACAAAAAATTATCCTACATGAGTTGTTTACCATCTGTTAATAAAACCAGAGCAAATATACCGCAAACCTGAAGTAAAAGAAATCTACAGTAGTCTTCACGCAGAAGTTGGCGTGTAAGAACACCACCTAAATTTACATTTTGAATCACTCTTTAATGACACTGTTCTGTAACAAAGAAAGAAAATTCTGTAGTAATGGTTGTAGAAAAATTATGCTAATGCACACTTTCTGCTGCATACCTTTTCTCATCTCCTTACCAAACCAAGCATGTCCAGAAGGCTTTCTGCACGTTCACAATGGTTATGGTGTGTGTAACAGAGTTTTGCAAGCAGCAGTTCCAGCTGAAATATAAAATTGAAGGTGCAGAGATTTAATGTGTCATCTGACAAAAGCATAGATGCCAACTTTGGGGTTTTTTTTGAATTTAAGTGATTTAATCTGCCAAAGCAGAGTTTGCAATGCAAGCAGGCTTAAGGGTTTTAGTGTATCATGATCACATCTACAATACAGTGATGATTAACAGCAGATGTGAGAATCAGATTATTTGATTTGTTTTACTGTAAAAAATATCTCGTCGATCTATTTTTACTTTGTCCTTCTTCCTCTGATGTTTCTTTTTATGTTCCCAGTAAGCACTTGCCACTGTTATTCTTCTTTTGATTTAAGAGATTTTCAAACGTGCCTTGCTTTAGATAATAGCAAGCCAGCACTATGTATACATTTTAATTTGTAAATTATTGCAAACCCTTTTACTGCAGCATGTTTTTTAAGGCTAGGTCAGGAAATATTCTAAAAAGTAGCATTTGAGCTCTGGCTTCTGAAATGAAATATCAAATTTTAGAGTTAGGGTCACTGTCTTTTCCTTGAGGGGCTTTAGGTGGCTCAGACTGGGTCACAAAATGAGTGCCAAAATACACGGACTAGAGAGTGGTCATAAGGGCTCAGTGTGGAAAATTGTATTATAAGGATATTCCTTCTCTCTCTATTGAATGATTATTCAGAAACATAGCTTAAGAACTTTGGTTTGGAGGAAGCACTCAAAATACTAAAAAAAAAAATATTTACATAAAAAAATTATTAATAAAAAAGAATCAGCATTTTCTCTTAAAGAAAAATTTCCACAGCTGCCTTTTCCTATATGATATCCTGAAGAAAATGTCTGTTTGAAGATCCAGACGTGGATCTTCTGTATCATAGGTATGCCATCATCTACACAATCAAGTATAAGGAGAGGAAAGGATAGTTCTCACATTTTACTCTTAATTGTAAGAAAAATGTGGAATTCTGTCCATAGAGTTGTCGCATTGTGGAAACTGGACTAGGCCTTGAGGGTTCATCTTGCCTGTGTCTAATAACTCGATAGGATCAAGTATTCCAAAGTATTCCCTGATATTTCTCTAACTTGTATAGAAACAGTCTTCTAGTCACTATATTTTAGTATTTTGAAATTAGTTTGTTTCTTCAGCACTGGAAGGCTTACAGCTGTTTTTAGGCCACAGGTCTGGATTTCTGGATTCATTGCATCTAAGTTTTTCTTTTGGGAGCTAAATACTTCCTTGGATCTGCTTTTAATGATATTATAAAACAAACAAACAAACCCAAAAAACCTGAATATGTTTCTTCTCTTTTTTCTTTTTGGTGTTTTTTGGGGGGTTGGGGCTTTTTTTTGTTTGTAATGGTGTGATGTTACCTTTTCTGTGCTATGCCTTCCAGCTTGGTTTTAAAAGATATATAAGATTTGTATGCTATAAGATTTGTGAAGATGAGGCAGTGGCAGCAATGATATCTGAATTTTTTCATGTCTGAAGAATTGATAAATTTATTTACCTACAGGAAAGTACCATAGGGTTATCCCTAACTTTCAGTTGAGAATGCCCAGGATGTATGACTTAAAGCTTCCTCAGCTTTAAAAAGGCAGGCTAGTCAGTGTGGAGAGATACTTCTGCGTGTCTGCATTCTGTCTCTTCAATGTCGCTGACAGCCCCGTCCAATTTTGGAAAAGGCAAGATTTAGCACATGAAGGCATTTGAAGAAAAGATAAATGACTGCAGAAAATGAGATGTTGTTACTTTCAAATTGTCATTGACAGAAAACTCAGCCACCATTTTTTCAGGAGTTATGCTGCAAATCTTGAGCAAACACAAAGCCTGAAGTTCTTTTTGGTTTTGGTTTGGCTTGGTGTTTTTTTAACGTCCCTTCAAGACATTCAGCAAGAGCAGAGATGTGACATCTTGGGTATTGACCTAATTCATAAACGTAAGATACATTATGGGTTGTAAGGATGAAAAGTGCGTCTAGCTCAGTTGTTTTTCTCCACCAGTTCACATAAGTTGACATGAAGTAAACAGTGAAAGCAAAACAAGTTTGTATGGTATTTTTCACAACTGGTGTCCCAGCCTCCAATCATAGAATCATAGAATTGTCAGGGTGGGAAGGGACTGCAAAGATCACGTAGTTCCAACCCCCTGCCATGGGCAGGGACACCCCCCACTAGAGCAAGTTGCTCATGGCCCCACCCAGCCTGCCTTAAAGTCTTTCAGGGATAGGGCTTCTACCACCTCCCTGGGCAACCCGTGCCAGTGTCTCACCACCCTTGTGGTGAAGAACTTCTTCCTAACATCCAATCTCAATCTGCCCACTTCTAGTTTTGCCCTGTTCCCCGTAGTCCTACCGTCACCCGACATCCTAAAAAGACCCTCCCCAGTTTTCTCACTCATGAGCTTTCCTAAGTCTTTCATGTTTTCTCTGCTTGGTAATTCTTAGCAGATCCCTCCTCCAGTGCCTGTCCAACCTTCCCTTGAATCTGCTGCTGAATTTTTACATCCACGACACTCTTTGCCAAAAATACTTGTATGGCTTCCTCCCGCTGCCAGACAAATGACCCCCTGTGGCTGGTTTAAATCTAGATCTTGCTGTCTTCATCTAGCCTCAGATTCTCTACTGGAATCACAGAATCACAGAATTAACAAGGTTGGAAAAGACCATAGAGATCATCAAGTCCAACCTGTAACCTACTACCTAGATGAGCTGGTGAACAGTTTACCTCCAAATCTTTCACACCACATTGCTTTTGATACTTTAGCCACTTATTCTCTTGGCTACGCTATCTGTTGTACAGGCCGAAGAGGCCTTGTTGAGCCCCCGATAGGGGCTGTTTCATGGATTTGGGATAGCCTCTCTTAACCTCTCTGATCTTTCCTATTCTCCCTCTTGGAGAGGAATGAAAGATGAGGTGAGCTCAGATGTGGATGAAGCATGGTCTTAGCGGCATAAAAACGCTCTCCATTTATCTCTATTACTTCTTTAATCATTCCTAGTACTTGATGTGACTTTCTGGCAGCTACTGAGTACTGAGCTAATGTTTTTAGGGAACTCTCTGTACTGGAATTGAGGCTTAAAGACCTCAGTATACTAAAATAGATGTACCTGGTTACTCGGCTTAACTGCTGTGTTTCCATGCTGAATGTTAGCGTACTGTTGCCGTTGCAGCATTGCCAGTATTACTGCCATTTCCGTTCCTGGTTGCTCAGAAGTACATGGTGTGTGTCCTCATAGCCTGCCCTTATCCCAGTTGTCTCCAGCCCCAATATATCATTACCAGTTGCCTCACTGCTTGCCCTCTTATGAGGCCCCCAGGGGATATGGTGAGCAGCACAGGACCCAGTGAAGGCTCTTGCAGACCTTCACTGCTTACCCTTCTTCATCATGCAGATTGAACATGTGCTCCCACCCCTGTTTCACGTATTTTACTCAACTATTTATCCATTCTGTGATATTTCTTCTTATGTCAGGGTTACCTTGGTTCCTTAATAGCCACTATCAAATGTCTGTTGGAAATCCAAATATGTATTCAAAATCTAGTTTAATATAGACAATTATATAAATTGCCTTTGTATTTTAGCTTATATGGTATTTTTCTCCCTATGACAGACTGTGGGGTCCAAGTGTCTGCTCTTCAGTCATGTACCTCATTGCTTCTGAAATGCAACTTCGGTGGCTGATGACGTTTTCTGACAGAGGGACATTAATGACGTGAGCTGTATGCTTTTATCGAAGTTCAAATTTCATATCTTGATTAGACTGGAAAAATAATTACAGAAGACTTCACACTTCAGATAAATCTTTCTATTCTTTTTTGTGGAAAATTGGTTGCTACTTTCATCCTCTAAGATCAATGAATTAAATATGGGTTCATGATAAGTTTTGTGCCTTCCTAACTGAAAGATCTTCATCTGTTGCATGAGAAATTAATACAAATTCAGTGTCTCAGGTAAAGACAGAAACAAGAAATCTATGGCTTAGGTAGATATTCTTATTTTCTCTAAATGAGGATATAATTAATTAATTTACAACTGTAGCAGGTGTTAGAGATTGGAAGGGAGGTAAATTTCTGCTGAGCAATAGCAATATTGCTAAAAATTACACATTCCAGTGATGGTGTTGTGTGTAGTTTCTGATAATATATTAACTTAGCTCCATTAAGCTATTCTTTCCAAACTGAGAAAGTTTGCATTTAGCCTCCCAGCTTTTGGAGCATCCAAATTTGCTAATGAAGTGCCTGTGTGGTCCGTAGCAAAGTATAGCTATATGTTCCTTAAGATAAATCTTCTGAAATAGATGGTGCGGAACCTATTTTATGCTCTCTTCTATCTGCAAAAGCATTTATGATTATGTTAATTAAATGGCACCCTAAGGTTGGAAGT
>WEIS01043492.1:406-14377 GCA_013389965.1 Todus mexicanus
GGCTCGGTGGCGGGGCCGCCTGTGCGGCCGGGCCGGGCTGGGCTGGGAGGGAGGGAGGGAGGCAAAGAGGGCAGGGAGGCAGAGGGGGCGGCCCGGCCCAGGCCCTTCTGGCGGGTGTCAGGCTCGTAGGGGCCTTCTCGGGGCCCATGCAGCCCGGTGCCAGCGCCTTGTGCAGGTGGCTTAGAATCATAGAGTAATTAAGGCTGGAAAAGACCTGAGATCATCGAGTCCAGCCTATGACCTACCACCACCACTCGGCTAAACCTTGCCACTAAGTGTGGCATCCAGTCTTTCCTTAAACATCTCCAGGGATGGCGACTCCACCACCTCCTTGGGCAGCCCATTCCAGTGTTTTATCCCCCTTTCTGTGAGGGGCATCTCACAGAGCGGGGCACTGTGTAGGCAAAGCCGCAAGTGCTAATGTCTTGTCTTTCTTCAGGGGAGTTTTACCAACAGGCCACGACAGAGGCCTCCCAAGCCACCCTGGCGAGCGTGTCACCTGTGTTTGCAGTGGTAAGTACATACAGGCATTCACACCACTAACGGCAGCTTGCCCAAGACCATACTGCTCGCTTTTTGTTTCTTAAAGCATCGTATGAACAAATGGATTTGTCGCAGAGAACATCCCTAGTTCTAAAGCGTTTAAGGTATTCTGACCTGAGGACCAGCAATGTCCATCAGGATGTTTCTCTGAGATCCACCATCTGCTGGAAGTTCTGTTGCTTGGATTGGGAAGGCAGGTCAACTCTTAGAAGTGCCACACTAAGAAGGTTTCTTGTTAAGCTTGTCAAGGCTTAACCTTTTAGAAGGTTATCTCTAAGAAGGTCTCGCCTTTTAGAAATACTATTCCTGTGTCTTGGTAGCTGCAGTTCCAAGAAAGTACAGGATTTGGGGAGAAAAAAAAAAGCTATATTCTTTTTTTAAAATGGGTTTGGCAGCTATTTGGAAACTGCTCGATTGATGTGACTGGCGCACGTGAGGGAAGGCGACGTTCAAAGGTGGTTGTTCTGCAACAGGGTGCGTGCAGCTGGGTCCTTGTGGCCACGTAGCCCCTGTTGGAGCTCCCCTGGAATGTATGCTTAGGCATGTTTAATTCATGGAACTTTACTTGTATTTTAAAGCCAGTAATAGAATGGAGCTATGTGGTTTACAGGCAAAACGGCAGACATTCTGCTTAAACCAGAAGTTGCAGTTTTTCCAAGGACTTGACTGGGAGATACAAGTGTTAAATGGATAATCTGGATGACAAGTGTTGAGATGAGGATCTAGATGCAGGTTACTTGCTGAAGAGCCTGTTTGTGCAATACTTGACATGAGCACAAGGCCTAACTACCCGATTTGTGATACTCTTTACTTGTTAAATTGTATTTGTAAATTTTTCAGATAGCTCCAGAGGAAATAGCAAAATCTGTGATTTGAAATGTCAGGTGCCCTGCTGACCTCTTCTCCATGGTATCCAGTGATGGGATGCATGGGAACAGTTCAAAGCTGCACCAGGGAAGGATTAGACTGGACATTAGGAAGCATTTCTTTACTGAGAGGGTGCTCAAACCCTGGAACAGGCTTCCTAGAGAGGTGGTCAGTGCCTCGAGCCTGTCAGTGCTGAAGAGGCGTTTGACAGTGCCCTTAATAACATGCTTTAACTTGGTCAGCCCTGAAGTGGTCAGGCAGTTGGACTTGATGACCATTGTATGTCCCTTCCAACTGAAGTAGTCTGTTCTACTCTGTTCCAAGTCTGATCCACTGTAAATCACCTCCTTCCCAAGGTTTATGTAGGAACGTAGTCACGGAGATCATGCTGGTTTTGTCTGGTGTGTGTGCGCACACAGTGAAATACATGGGCATTTGGTGCAATATTTTTCTTAATTGGGACGAACTGTGAAGAGAGGGTATAAAAAAATCACTCCTTTTTCTTAACATATTTTCCATTTGACTTCTAGGCAAGTGTAAACAATTTTAGGAATTGATTCCTTCTTTTGTAGTAGTTCTGTGAAAAAAAACACGTGTTTTTTCTACTCCTTTAGATGAAGTTTGACAAAGAGGGAAATACTACCTATTTTGGTGAGTTTTCATTGTAGTTCTGTTTGTTTGTATGGTTTTTTGTTTGTCTTTTTTCCTTCTCTGATACAGAAAAGCCCAATTGGGAATCTACATGAGGTAGAAGATTATATTTGGGATACTTCACTGTGTTTATTTGGAATGTCGCAACATTTCCTCTGTTTTGCTGCTTTCTGTCGGTCTTCGTAGCATCTTTATTCTTACAATTTGAATATATTTTAAGTAATATTTTGAAATAACATATACCATCTCTCACAGGAAGGTAATTTTTCCTTTGTCTTTTCCATTTTTGACCAGCATGCTACTTTCCCTGCCTTGTATTTCCCTTAATACAGGATTACATGTACTGTCTTAAACGAGTCACTTGGTTTCTGACACGAAATTAATTGTCGTGGCCAACTTTTTCACTTATATCTGGCATTTTTCTTTTTCCCCTCAGTCTCCTGAACTTTGTAAAAAATAAATTGCATTGAGAAATCAATAGGAGGAAAACTGTTTTAAAGATGGTGCAGCTTTTTTCTTTTGTGGGACTTCGTAACACACTAAGATGTAATGTCAGAATATATATGCTTGTCCCCTAAACGTCTTCACCTAAAAACATTTTCACGATAGAAAAGAAGAAAACAGAATTGTACCAGGAATTGGGTCTTCAAGCTCGAGATTTAAGATTTCAACACGTCATGAGCATTGCAACTAGGAACAACAGGATCATCATGAGAATGGAGGTAACGGTTTCCCTGTAGCTCAGTGTAAACTTGAGCCATGTCTTTACTCTGATCTAGTTGGAAGATGCCCCTGCTCACTGCAGGGGGGTGGGACTAGGTGACCTTCAAAGGTTCCTTCCAACCCACTCTGTGATTCTCCTTGCATCACTCTTTTCTTGCGCAGTTTGTTTAATACCAGCGTTCTGTGATGTGCAGTCCAGCAGTAAGTGAGTCTTTGGAGCTGTCCCTGGCAGGCAGAGGCAGGGGTTTACCAACAGCAGGTATTAATGGCCATTTTCCTAGTTTAGCTCAGGAGGAGCATTGCTCACATTGTGATAGAAGTAGAGGCTTATGAGGAGCCTCTTCCCAGTCCTGCCACCACTGACGCAGTGTCCTGTCTGAGCCGTGGGGAATCCCCTAGTTTGCGATTAGCGTGAGATTCTGTGACTTTCCTGCCTGAAAAGACACATGACAAGTGGCTTCATCAAAGCCCAAATTATCAAATGCACTACACAGTTATGAGAAATCTTCAGAGAGTTTTTTGTCAGACTCCTACATGTACTGTCTTTTTCAGTTCTTGAAGGCTGTCATAACACCAGAGTTTCTTCTGATACTAGATTATCGTAATTTAAATCTGGAACACTGGCTCTTCAATGAACTAGCAACTCAACTGGCTGGGGAAGGTCAACTAGTTACATATTCCCTGCCCTTTGAATTCCGAGCCATAGAAGCAATCCTGCAGCACCGGGTGAGCTATCAATTTGTATTTAAATTGTTGTAGGAGTTGTTGCTTCGTAGAAGGGACAATATGATTTTGTTGTTGTGTTAATATTTATGCATAGACATTTGTATATGTATTCCACACTTATTGTAGGAGCTCTCTTTTGGTTTTTGGCTTTTGTTGCTTTAGTTTTTAAGAGTTTGTGTGTATGTGTGTTTCCATTCACTTCCCAAGAAAGTGCTAATTGAATGCGGTGGCTTCACCATCATTTGGACAATTAAAAAAACAAGTCAGAGCACCTTTCTAGAGACATGCTGTAGCTAAAATGGAAGTCACAAAACAGCACTGAGGTTTTTGGCCTCTTGGGCAGGAGTCCAATAAAGATTTCTAGCTATCCTTAAAAATCTCTGCCTGCTAATGCCAATGTGACATTTCTAGACAAACAGTGGTTCAGCTTTATCAGCTTTATTGGTGTGGTTGTCCCTGGGTTTCAGTTCTGTGCAAATCACTTTTATAACACACTGTATTTTTCACTGGCTTTATCTTGTAAGTGGTATCCCTATAGCAACTATTTCCCGGGCATTGGAAAGCGGATTGTGTTGACTGCCTGTTACTGCGAATGCTGTGTGCGGAGACAGGAGTCAGTTGCCCAAGTCATTCTAAAGGGATTGTTTTAATTCTTATGAAGGATCATGTTGTTATCTAGATCAGCAAACTGCAGGGGAGACTTAACACTTTGCAGCCTCAGATCCTTGAGACACTGGAAGCTCTAGTGGACCCCAAGCTTTTGTCTGTGGATAGGAGTAAACTACACATTCTCCTGCAAAATGGCAAGAGGTAAATAAGAGTAAGCTGTGAAGAGACTGGAAGATGACCATAGAAAATTGTGTGCAATGAAATGTTAGAAAAATGGTATCTAATATTAATTTCGTAGATTACTGTAACACTGGGTTGTGCATCTTCTTTGTAAGTGTAAAAACCAGTATGTGAAATACTGAGTGATTCGGGGAGGAATGGAAAAAAAGGGAAATCTGTTCCCGAGTTGTCAGAAATACAGTCGAGCTTCTTAAATAGCACCTGACAGAACAAAATAATACCTAAGAGAATGAAATAACATCATGAAAATGTTCTCTGTAATATAAAACAAGCTTAGGCTTTGGATCTGTGCTGTAAGGTTACTAGCACTAATACACAGGTACCTTTACGCATTAGCCTCTCATGTGACGGCGCAAATCCGCACTCGCTACGTTCTCAAAGAGTGCTTGTTTTTCCTGACTTACGAATATGTTCAGAAAACACACCTGAACCCCTTTTAGCTCACTACTCCCCAGACAGTTCGCTGCCACTACTAAGTGTTTGGCCTGTAGAGAAATTTTTGAAGGAGCTCTTAGAACCCCGCAAGGAAGTCTTCCCTGGCCGCTCCGCCTGACGAGTGTGCGGGCTGGCAAACTCACTTAGAGATTACCTTTGTGTGCTGCTGCCAATGGGGATTACTTGACCTATTACCTGTTCTTTCTGCAGCTTGTCAGAACTGGAAACAGATCTTAAAGTTTTCAAAGAAACAATTCTGAAGATCTTAGATGAAGAAGAAGTAATAGAAGAGCTCTGTCTATCGAAGTGGACTGATCCACAAGTATTGTACGTATACTTTGAAACCACCTACATTTTTAACAGTGTGTTTTGTGTAAGGAGAGCTTAAACACTGAGCTGGGTGTTTCCTGCCAAAAAGCTGAAAGAAAAAAGACTTTATAATTTTTTATAAGCCTTAATACTTGCCACTTCAGAAATCATGGTATTTGCCACTTTCAAGAGGGACTCCAATAGCACTAGTCATATTCTGCAGTTCTGCATCGTTCTTGGCATAACAGCTCACCTCATCTAGTATGTAACGAGATGGGAGCAGAATGGACAGAGGAAAAAAAGCAAATGTGATATTTCAATACAAATCCTTTCCTCAGTTTCGCCAATAAAAACTGAAGAGGTCGGTTTTAAAGGTTGTCTTATATAGGTCAGACACCACTCTTCCTTTGTTAGAAGTGTTCTGAACACTCCTGGCTTTTCACTCACCCACAGAACCTGAAGGAAAGAGGCCTTGGAGCAACTTTGCTGCTCTTCAAGTCCACAACACTTCAGGAAAAATGCACTTGAAGAAATAGTCCTATTGGACTCTCTCAAATTCTGGTGAAAGGTGGCACAGAGCAGCAGCACCAGTTGCTTTAACAAAAGCTAAAAAGCAAAAAGATAATGTATATCAGATCTCAGTAAGTTTTGGAGTGAACTGTGTTTAAATATTGGGTGTACAGGTATGTTTCACATTTAAGCAGCAAAGAGAAACTGCCTTTCAGTGTCCTTTGCGAAGTCGCCTGACCACATTGCATGTGGATGTTAATACTGTTCACGCAGTAGCTTGGGTTTGAAATCAGGAGATAGTTTCTTGCCCTGCAGAGCTTAGTCTAAATGTGCAGCAGAAACTCAGTATGCCAGCAGTGGGACGTGGTTTGCATTTCTGCTGCATCTGCGGAAGCAGTACTGGGAGGGCTCTGAATTCCAGGCTGCTCTTGAGCCAGTGACTGATCTTCATTCAGGTTTTGCTCACCATTGTCCTTGAGACTTACTACAAGCTGCTGGCAAATCTCCTCTTGCCTCATGGTAGACAATGTGTAGGGAACATCTAGGAAGGATGCCAGGGTCACCTTGCACTCTCATGTCAGGAGAAACCTGAAGTCACCTGAAAGCAAATTAGGTGGCAGCTATTTTCAATTCCATTTGTTGTTTTCATTTGTATATCCAGAGGAGATGAAGTAAAGATGCTTATCAAGCAAGACCTTGAGCTGAATCTGTAATAGAGCAGATAGTGCTTTAAGGCTTTCAAGTCTGCAGCTCCTCTCACCTGCATGCAGTGAAATCCTTGAGGTCTGAAGGTCTTTAAAATCAGCCTAGCTAAGGCAAAGTGTCTGTCCTATAAGAGAGAAACCAGGGGCTCTGTTTAAAGGTCCTCAGGGAGCTTACATGGGTTGATTCCTAAGACATATCACTTATTTTCTTAGAAGACCATTTTGGAGATATCCCTTTAACAGTCAGCAACGCCAGGAGGAGATACTTTAATTTTAGTCTCTAGAGAAAAGAGGTCATGCCACAAAAGAAAAAAATACTAAGAATCTTCCTGGTTTTGCTGCTAGTTTCTGAGCTTTTGTGGCTCTTGGGTGCCTCAGCTTTCATCTACCCAATGAAAAATCCAGTACACCACAGAAACATGTACCTGTTGGAGAGAAGGCTGCTGCACCACCTGTCAGACCATGAAGTAAGATACAAGTCTCTCAGACAAACCTCAGTTAAGAGAACAGCGCCTTCCATTTGCTGCTCCCTCTTCAGCTGCTTCATGCTCCCGAAACATTTTGCAGTAAATACCTGTCATTTTGCTGAAATACCTGTCAGCTACTCTGCTTTAATATACACCTTAAAACATCTCCTTCACCATGTCATTGTTTGTGTATTGACTTCTGGTTATGTTTTGTTCTTGGAGTTTTTGACTGCACTGTTACCAGCTTCTACCACTTGAGGGCTTCAAGAAATGAAGCATCTCCTTTCAGAATTGTTCACACTTTATAATAATTGCAGCATAATAGAAACACTTAATGTAATATAAACTTCAAAATACAATTTTTGTAACTCTTCAACTTTTTCCTCTATGAAAAAGTTACGATTTGTGGTGTTGTGCATGCCTTGAGCACATCAAATGCTAACTGCTTGAAATAATTCACTGCCTATGCTGATCAGCTGATAGGTATAAAAATACACCTTTTACTTTTAAGATGTTTGTGTTGATGGAAGTTCCTCAATTAAAAGATTGGATTTTGAGATCTAGTGTCTAACAACACCCTTGCGGGCTGTTCCCCGATAATGCATATCAGTAAAACACTTCTATACAACATGTAGCTAACCAGAAATTACATATATTGTTGCCCACAGTGAGGAGAGTACGTCTGGGATTGACCACGCAGAGGAAATGGAGCTGTTGCTGGAGAACTACTACAGACAAGCAGAAGATCTTGCAAATGAAGCTCGTGAGCTCAGGGTACTGATTGACGACTCGGAAAGCATAATCTTCATCAACCTGGACAGGTTAGATACCCTATCTGTTGGACTGCCAAAAGCTGAGCAGAATTTAATGCTGCCTTATCTTTTGGGGGGGACTTCCATCTTCGTGAGGGTTTGAATGGACTTGCAGTCACAGCACAAGAAGCTGCATTAAACTTTCTTTATCAGTGAACTGGGTAAAGCGAAGCAACAAGACACCCTAATTAGTACATGTAAAAACCTCTCTAGGCATCAGGTTTTCTATAGCAGGAGAAACCAAGCTTCTCCTAGATGCTTTTGGGAAGCTAGTCACTAAAGGAAATTTCTGCAAATTTAGGGGCAAAATAAAATTCTACTCAGGAAAGTTTACTGTTAATTCAGCCAAACAGTTATTTTAAGAGTCTGGTTAGGCTACCAAGGTCTTCAGTAGAAGTTGCACTCTGTGGAGTGATACAAGAATGAGTAACTTTGGGGGAAATATTTTTTTTCTCACTGTATAGAATCATAGAATAATTAAGGCTGGAAAAGGCCTCTTAGATCGAGTCTAGCCTATGACCTACCACCACCACTCAGCTGAACCCTGACTCTGAGTGTGGCATCCAATCTTTTCTTAAACACCTCCAGGGACGGTGACTCCACCACCTCCCTGGGCAGCCCATTCCAGTGTTTTATCCTCCTTTCTGTGAGGAAGTGCTTCTGAATATCCAACTTGAACCTCCCCTGATGCAGCTTCAGGCTACAACATTCACTACTAGGCAGCTTTCTTACTGGAAAATAATAGTAGCTTGCATTTGCAAGCACGTGCCTCTGTTGTCTTTGAGGTCAGCGTCTAATATTCTTTCTCCTCTTTACTGGGGAGTTATCTGTAGAAGCAATTGGTAGATGCTGGATCAGGAAACCACAAAAATCCTTTGGGGGAAGACCTGAGTATGGAATTCTCCAGAACAGGCCCAGGTTTAGTCTGTGGTGTTTACCAACTTGGCTTCTTTAAGTATATTCATTTGCAAGGTAACGGTAAATTTTTGTTTCTTGTGAAGACACATACAAAATCCAGACAGTTAGTGGTGAGAGGACACAAATTCCCATTTTCCGAAATGTACCGTTCCGCTGTATATACACCTCTAAGAAGGGAGCGATACTGCAAATTCTGCTGATGATTAAGCAGAACCTGCTGCCTTAGAGGTATCCTGAGCCAGCAATTTCAAAACAATAACCTCTTCATGATGTCGTTTCATGAGCTTTATCACTAGGTTGCCTAATTCCAGCATGACGTCCTCTCATCATTTGGTTTCAGTGCACACTGCGTGGAATTTGAGAATTTAAGCAGCAGATCAATTTTTGGCTTCCCCTTACAGATGTTTCTCCCTTCTTTAGCCACCGTAATGTGATGATGAGACTGAACCTGCAGCTGACTATGGGGACCTTCTCTCTCTCTCTCTTTGGACTCATCGGAGTTGCATTTGGTATGAACTTGGAGTCATCTCTTGAAGAGGTAAGGAACGAGTGACATAAAACATCGGTCCTGCTCTTATGGTGCAGGACAACTTCGTTCTTTCCATGAGTAAAGCTCCAGATTTATATTAGTGTGTGAACATAATTTAGTCCAGTGATTCGTGTGTTTGTGCCGTGACTTTTTTCTAAGCAAATAATTGCACAGTACTGCAGCCTTTTCCTATGTGATGTCCATGGAAAAGAAACGGAAAGACAAATGTATGGTTGTATAAGGCCTGACTATAAACCAGCATTAAGGTTTCTTTAATGATTATCTGCTCTTCTGAAAAAGACCAGCTTTGTCTTCCAGATACAATGGTATCTGGCAAGCAAGTGAGGGCATTTTTAGCACAGTGGGGAAAATACTCTATTGTCAATTATATTTTATACCTAGACTGAGGGGCTACAAATTTAGAGTTGCATATACTATCCTGAAGCAAAAAACCCCAAACAACAAGAAAACAAAACCAAGTAATTTGTTTTTAAAAAAGCAGACTCCTTCCTTTCCAAATCCATTAAATGGAACACTTGAATTTCCAAACTTTCCAATGAAGGAAGGTGAACTGCATGGGACAGTACTAGAAAACACTAGGGTGATTCCTAAATGAAATGCTTTGCTATGAAACAGCCTGTGTCCCAAGGTAGAGCTTGGCTGTTGATGGCAGAGAGATTACCACTTCTTCCCATAAAAGAGGAAAACAGTAGTGGGGAGTGAGAGATTCTCTTTGGATAATGCCTTTTCTGAAGAGAGAGTTGTGTGACTAACAGGAATGTTCTGTTGGTAGGACCCCAGAATATTTTGGCTGGTGACAGGGATTATGTTTCTGGGAAGCGGTCTGATATGGCGACGCTTGCTTTCCTTCCTCGGGCGGCACCTAGAACCTCCACTACCTCCTCACGTACGTATGGCTGGTTAGGGTTTCTGGTTTAGACTCTACATGTACAGTCCATTTCTAAAGCACAAAATTAACTGTTGTAGTGAAGTGGGCCGTAAAGCCTGGGGGAATTCAGCTCAGTGTCTGCTCCTTGGCAGAGGAGCAGGTTCAGAGGAGGGCCATGAAAATGGTCGGGTCTGGAGCACCTCTTCTGTGAAGACAGGCTGAGGGAGCTAGGCTTGTTCAGCTTGGAGAAGAGAAGGCTTTGGAGAGACCTAATAATAAGGTCCTTTCCAGTACCTGAAGGGAGCTTAGAAGAAAGCTGGAGAGGGCCTGTTTACAAAGGCCTGTAGTGAAAGGATGAGGGGCAATGGTTTTAAATTAGGGAAGGGTAGATTCAGATTGGATGTTAGGAAAATGTTCCTTACCACGAGTAGTGGAACACTGGAACAGGTTGCCCAGGGAGGTAGTTGAGGCTCCATCCCTGGAGACATACAAAGTCAAGCTCAACAAGGCTCTGAGCAGCCTGATCTAGTTGAGGATGTCCCTGCTCACTGCAGGAGGGTTGGACTAGATGACCTTCAGAGGTCCCTTCCAACCCAAACGATCCTATGATTCCATGATTTTATAAGGTTCTCCGTAGCTGGATTGAGCGTGGGAAGCCCCAGCACTGTCAAGGATGCACTTACGCAGTAAGACAGTGCTCACTGTTGGCAGCAGTGAAGCTGCAGGCTGAGACACGCTGCCTTGACTTTCACCTGGCAGCCCAAGGGAAGCTGAGGCTGATGGTAGAAGCAGCCCTGATTTGCCCTTTCAGCTGCTACAAGTCTGTTCACAGTGAGGGACATAACAGATACTGCATCTTCCTCTCACTCACGTACTAGCTCTGTATCTCCAGTCCCTCACTTGTGAAACAGAAGGTAAAGATAAAAGGATGATAAGGACAGGTACCAGCTGTAACATCTCTAGAGGATGATATGCAATGGTTTGATGTACTGACATTTAGTGTGAAGTTTGTAATAGCTCCTCACATGCACACCAGCTGTCTTTGCCCTTGATGCTGAAGGCATTGTGCAGCTCTGTGGTACCAAGCTGTATGAATATTTCTTCAGATTACCAAGATTTTGTGTGAGTCACTTTCCCTGTTGACCACCCTTTCCTGCCAAAGCTTGCGGGACTGTACCGGCTCTCTAGTATTTAGAACAAGGGAGCATCAGTGGATTCAAAAGTTAAGTTGTTGCAAGAGACCCAGATAAACTCTCTTTCTTGCCTCCCCTCCCTTGCCATGACGAGGCAAATGGAAGTAGTTCATTGTGGATTGTTGACTGCGGCTACAACTAACTGGATTATCCTCAAGTCTTGCTCAAAGCCAACTCCAGCATATACTGACCCTGGCTTGTAAAAATTTACTGGAAGGGACTAGAGAAGGAGAAGCCAGACACAGTGTTCTGAAAGTAAGACGAGAGAAGCCAGGGTTCAGGCCTCTGTGAAGCTTTATTTCTTTCTGCTGCATGTAGAGCAGCTTCTCATGTAACCAGAGTCTATTTTGTATTTCACCTAGGTTGCTTCAGTCTTGAAGAAATCCCAACCAGCAGCTGGAAGAGTGGAGACAAAGAACAGCCTTAAAGCAGAAACATTTGGGCTCAGCAGAAGCACATTAACAAACCAGTAGGAACACCAGGAACGAAGAGACTTCTGTTGTTACAGGGTGGACTTGGGATGCATCCCTTGCGTTTGTTCCTCCTTGCTGAGAACTGCAAGAATTTCGAAACTTGATAATTTAATATGTATTTTGTGCCAAAAACCTACGGCGAGATTTTAATGCTCACACACCAAAGGAAAGAAACACAAGGGAAGGCAGTGACGTGCTTTCCACAGCAGTCTCACCTCCACCCTAAGTATATTCCTTAGTTTTCTGTGTCACATACAGGTACCGGCTTTTTGGGCATTGTCATTTCAGGTGTTTCTGTCAAATACTTCACTCCTTTCTTGAAGAGAACAGTATTTTCAGCCTAGAGGATGACAGCAGTCAGCACTCTTCAGTAATTCTGGTTCTGAGCTGCAGATTTAGGAATGCGACTTCAAATGTCAGGGAAAAATCCACCCCAAATGTGGCCTTCTTAATAGATTTTTTTAAGGCCATTTCTCTTTGCAGAGAACAGATTTTCCAAAGCAAACCTGCATCTCTTGTGAAGTGTCACCTCTAAACTGGCAGCAACGAGAGATAATTTTCCAGTTCCCCTTATTTTAAGTAAGCAATAAGAGGCTTTGAAATACAGCTACTTGCCTTGGGTATTCCTTACCAACTAATCGAGGCCCCAGACGTGTGCGGTTTTAGTAACAGGGAAAGTGACCCAAATGATAACACACGCTTGTGCTGGCCCTCTGCAGCTGTTTCAACACACCTTGCTCCAGCTGCAGTTTAACAGCTCCTCGTGTTGTCAGAAGGGCTTGAGTCAGATGCTGTTAAAAGTCAACCAAAGAGTTGTTGGTTTCTCTTAAGCTGGGCTTTGCTTTGTCTCTTTTCTCCCCAGGAAGACAAGACAAAGCATGGGGCTAGCCTGAACCGTGGGAAGTAGCCGGGTTAGTAGAGGGTGTGGAAACCTGGTGTCCTCTGATGGATTGAAGGAAGGAGTAAAATTCTTATGCCCACTATTTGTGTTTTTCTTTAGGGCTTTACTTTGAGGGCATCGCTCTTCATTGGTTCTCTTGAGTTTTTAGAGGGAGCATGAGACCCTTCTAAATCAGGTCACAAACTGTCTTGTTTTTTGTCCAGAGTTTTTTAACCTCTCTAACAGCGAGTAGCTTCTTAGGTGCCACCAGACAAATCACTGTACTGGCAGGGTAAGAAAAGACAGTAAGTGTAGCTGTGAACATTCTTACTTAGGAGTAACAAGTCAGAAGTGGAAATAAAGAGGTACATAAATTGAAACTGTGCAGGCCTGTGATCCTAGTTTGGTTAAAATTGGTTGTACACAATTTTCAAAACAGTTGTTTTTGCTGTGTATGTGACTTCAACTACTGATAAAAAAGGCATGAGAAGGTAAGGAAATTGATGGAGATTGTACTGTTTTCGAGTTTTTTGGCTGGATTTTTTGCAGCTGTAAAAAAACCCTCTAAACTGAGCAATCTAGTGGAAAAAACAACAGCTCACATACCTTGGCTGATAAACCTCAGGACAGCCCAGTGCATGAAGAGATATGGATGCTGATGTTTTCATCTGACTTGTTGCATTGGGCCAGTACTGAAAAGCGTTGGTGCAGCTTTGGGAAGCTTTCCTGGGAGCTTTCCAAGCTCTGTCTTTTATGCAGAGAGGCTTCTGTGAACTGTATCGACTCCTTTTCCTGTACGTGGCTGACTTAAAGCACAATAAAAGCCCTGAAAGACAGATCTTTTCCAGGACTGCCTTTCTCTCTCCAGACATACGCATTTGTTTAATGGTTTTCTTACAATCCAAGTAACCGGAATGGACTCATGCAATTAAATTACTCTTGAGTTCATACACAAAAAAACCAAAGCCAGTGGAGGCCATATGTTCAGAATGGCATTGGTACAGAACATACTGGTTACAGCAATTTTCATTTAAAAAGGAAAACTCTATTCTGTCCTTAAAAACACACTGCTCATTTTGCCTCACACCACGGTTCACAGATTTGTAAGGTAAGTACTGTGCTCCCAGGTTCATCCACTTACATCAAGCTAATGTTCGCCTTTTTTTTTTTCAATTTTATTTTAAAACAACCTCCCAGACAGAGACAATTCCTAAGAAGGTAAATTCAAGTGTGTCACCTTGGCGTATGGCCGGTAGAATTCTGTGCTACTCCACTGACTTTTGTTATTTAAAATAAAAATAATGGTTTATGTTTGTGAAGGAGACAGGAGAGAGAAAATGTACGTGTATGGACCAGTGTTGAGAATAACAGCATCACATCTTGCTGCTCAAGTTGTTTAATAGATGATTGATGCACACTCTGTTAAACCATAATGCAAAGTTAGTGTTAATTAGTTGAAGATAATACTGTTAAACGTAAAAGCTGTTAACAAT
>WEIS01043493.1:875-11606 GCA_013389965.1 Todus mexicanus
TTACTGTAATTTTATTTACTTGCATTAGACATACCATGTGTAGGTTGTATAGTGGTAGGAGCATGTAATGTCAAGACTCCAGAGGATGTCCCAGTGCCTCCTGAGTAAATAGCAATGCCGGAATTTGGAAAATCTGACTGAGAAAGTATCTGTTAAAACGAGAACTTTGGTTATAGAAATAATGTATAGAACACTTGTGGACATAAAACTTAGAAATAATTCAAAATACATAGCACAAGTTACTAATGAAATGTTTATTATAACAGTAATTTTCTGTGTTTGATCTATGTGTAGTGTCTTGTTGTATAAATACTCAAGTATGTTGTTGAAATCTAAACAGGATTTCTATAAATGGGAAGTGCAATATGAAGGTGACAGAATAGTTCTGGGGAATATTCATAGTCCCAGAGATAAAGGAGAATGAATGATAATAATAATAAAAAGATATTAGAGGTTTTCCTTAGGATTCAGTCTCAGATGGTCAATATAATTCTGGGTGTCAGTGTGATGTGTCAGCACCTTGTTGGCAGCCAGGAAATAATAGGGAAAACTATTCAAACTTGTTATATCTCAAACAGTTTACTAAAGTATAAATCTAGGAATAGACCTGATCATCTATCTGTATAACTCTTGGAGTGAACTCCATGGCAGGACGTGAGATTGAAAAGTGATTATTTGATTACTAACAAACATTAGAAGAAATTTACCATGGTAAGAGAAATATTGTTGTAAAATCCTTTAAAAAAGAATTGACTCGTCAATAAATACCATTCTAAATAGTTGAGTGTTAAGATGAGGAAAAAATGCAAAGGTGGCTTTAACATCAACACAGCTACCGTATAAAAATGCCTTTTTTAACCCCCCAAACCCCTTCCAATTTAGTGTTTTTGTTGAATCTGAATATTTACATCTAATACTGGAAATAACAATTTATAGTGAATTTCCTAATCATTTGATAGGATGCTTTATAATCACAAATAATACTCCAGAGCATCACTAAATATTTGGTAATGAAAGTTCCATATGAATTTAGTCCCACAGAACTGTACTGGTGAAAGCAACTGTTGATTCGTGATATACTCACCGATGCAAATAGTCTGCCTGCATCAACTAGTCATGTTAGATTTTACTGGGCACAGATAATTTTCCTCTGGTAAACATTCACTCTATCACGTATTAAGAAATTCTTAAAATACCTTAATTACCTGTAGCTGTTGCAGCAGTTCTGCAGTGCTCATTTCTTCTTGATTCTCCTCTCCAGCAGCAATGAAATAGTTCTTATTTTCTAGAATGTCCTTCACAGTTAGTGATTTACTTGGCAAAAAAGGGAAGGATTTTGTTCTTTCAATTGAAAGAACTGAGTTAATATTGTCAGTTCTTTCTGGTACTTTAACTTCTGAAGCAACTTTGGAGAAATCAGGAAGGGAGTAGTGAGCTTGACCTTGGCCATATTTAAGCTCAGGAGGTGAAACTGTTTTCCTAAACAGAGCACTCTCTTCTCTCATGGTTTGAAAGATGTGCGTACCTTCATTCTCATTAACCATTTGTGTATTTTCTTGTCGGCACCTGCACTTACCAGCCAAAGAAATGTGTTTTGTTGAAACACGTCTATTTTCATCTAGCAGATGTTGATTTTTATCACCAGTGTTTACTTCCTTGTGCTTTTCTAAGTGATATTCCTCAAAGTTAGTTGTGTGTTGTTCGTGGGCTAACGGGCCTTTGCTGTGTTCCGACGGCTCAGGTTTGTTCACAGAGTCATCGATACTTTCAGTGAAGGATGCCTCTGGTATTGTCTCACATTCAATTAACGGGCATGTGCTTATTAACTCTTCCTTAGGAAAGTGACGCAAAAGGACGCTGGACATTTTTGAGTGAGGTAGATGTTCTTTGATCTCTGGTTTACTAAAACTACCAACAGGTAATTTCTTCTTAAGGGAAGCTTCGCTTCTAAGCATTTCAACTGAAATTCGCGTTGTTCCCGTGGCATCTCTGTGCTGACTGGAGAATTCTTCAGGCTGCGGATAAGTTCCATGATTTGCTGTTGCTTTGATGTTTTTATCTTCAGAACAGGCTAAGTTTAAAATACAAAAAATTTCATTTGTACAGGTAGAGTCATCCAAATTATCTGAAGTCCTGTGTTTGCAGGTTACTCCTCCATTTCCATCATAAGGCAGTAAGTCGTCTTGTTCCCCATCAGTTGCATCTGTGATACAGCCGAGTTCATCTGACAAGGAACTACTCATTTGGGGTTTCATCCAGTCTCGTGGTTTGCACACTCGTGTAGTCTCCATCTCCAGCTCATGTAGAATACCAACGCCATTACTTCTCTGATTTGTGGGTAGAGCTTTTATTATTGCATGGCTCAAAATCTGTAACGCAGGAGTGATAATTAATTTATATTTAAAAACTCGAGACTAAGATCTACTTATGTCCTGTACCGACTGTAGGTTTTTTAGAACCGTTCCTCTGCTATGGATGTTTTGATCTTTACGCTGGTTTAAGTCTGGAATAACCGCTGGAGGAAAGGGAGGGACACAGGGAGGGGGGAGAAGGAGAAGGGAGCCTGGCGCCAGGTACCTGTCCTCGTTTCTCGGAGAGAGCCTTGGCCCCAGAGCCGGCGCTGCTGCTCCCCTCCAGCCTCCGCTACGAGCAGTACCACACGCGGTGTCTCACGCTTGACCTGACCCCGCAGCACCGAAACATCCCCGGGCTTCTCCCCACTTTCTTTCTTTCTTTCTTTGCCCCCCTTGATCACACAACACGCGCCGCGCGCTCTCGGCGAGAGNTGCCCATTGCCCCTTGTCTTGCTGCTGGACACAACTGACCCCATCCACTTGACATCTGCCCTTTAGATACTTGTAAGCATTGGTAAGATCCCCTCTCAGTCTTCTCTAGGCTGAACAGCCACAGATACTCAGCCTTTCCTTGCCACAGAGATACTCTAGTCCCCTAATCGTCTTCCTAGCCTCTGCTGGATGTTCTCTGTTTATTCCCTGTCTCTCTTGAACTACGGAGCCCAGAACAGGACATGGCACTCCAGAGATGGCCTCAGTAGGGCAAGAGTAGAGAGGGAGAAGAACCTCCCTCAACCTGCTGGCCACGTTCTTCTTAATGTGCCCTGAGATACTGTAGACCTTCTTTGCCGTAAGGGCACATTACTGGCTTATGGAAGTAGTACTGATACTACTCGTATGTAGTTCTGTACTCATATATAGTATTGAACAGATGATTTGTGTCAAGCTGCCTCTTGGGACTCATTTGGCAGTTTGAAGAATATGGTTCTTGTTCATATAATAAAACTTTTTTGTGTTAGAAAGGAAAAACTTTCATGCAGCAGAGTTGCAGGGAATATAAACCATTCATGATCTACAAAGAAGCCTCTAAATATTTTTTATTTCTTTACAACTTCTGTTTACTACTTTCTTCTCTTTTTCTAATATCATCCTGCTGTTAGGAATTTTGTTCCTTGCATGCGACACTTCGGAGCCTGTACCTTACCCTGGCAACTATTGGTTTGTGAGAAGATAGGATGTGCTGCTGAGAGGAGTCGTATTTGTGTGGTAACAGGTATATACGGTGGATAAATCTGTGGGCACTGGGGGCAAAATGGAGTCCAGATCAGTATTCTGAAAAAAATGGCTTGGCCAGCCTCTGATTTAAATAGATGGCTTACATAAACTATCTGCAGGAGTATCCTTAGAATAAAAATGCTGACCTTGAATAAAACCTCAAATTCACTTCATCAATAAAGGTGGTTTCCGTGTGTTGTCAACTGCTGAACTTCTGACAAAAGTGATGGGAGTTTAAAATCAAGCTTTCAAGGGTAACCACACTGGTCTTAGTGCAAGTTTTTAGATGCTGGTTTATATTTTGAAGATCTGGAGCCAAGTTAATCTCTGTATTGCAGTAACAGAATTGTCAGTATTTTTGTTGCTGTTCAGTCAGTCTCCTTCTTCACAGGGTATGCAAAGATCTGTTTTGGTTTTAGACAGTTCAGCCCAAGCTTCTTTTCCTTTATTTTCCCACCTATGCTGTAGCATCTTCCTGAAAGGAAATTCAAACTTAGTTCACCATTGGGAGATTTGCCTTAATCTTGAAACAACAAATCCTTGTAACTGGTTTTTCTAAGGAAATACAATATGTGCAGTTGGTCGACCTCTCTCTGTGCTTTCATTTGGGAGCTTTTGAATCTTTCAGTCAGTGATGACTTCATTTGGCAGATGCTCCTTTCCTGTAGCTTCGTGAAAAACAGCAGATGGGTAGAGAAGGCATTACTTGGTTGTCTTCTTTAGGGAAAGGCAGGAAGAACTGAGCTGTTACATGTTCTGTTTGGCGGTGCCCAGTCAGCAGATGTCAGCCAGTGAGCCATGTAACCGGAGCTAAGCTAAGCAGGACTTCTGATCCTCTGACAAGCTCCAAAAAGGAAGGTGTGGGTCGAGCGAAGGAGCCAGTGAACGTGCAGAAATGTACTTAAAATATCTCCCGACTGTATTATAATTACTGGTTCTATATACTGCTAATAAATAGCAGAATCAACTTGCTGTTATTTGCCGATTCATTTTTGCTTGTGTCGAACTAGGGATTCTATCAAAAGTTAAAATGAAGGGATCTATTGTAGGTGTTCAGTGTAACCAAGAACTGCGAACAGATGAAAGTGATTGTCTATCATTCTGATAACATGCATCGTATGTCAGCAAATCTTTTCTGAAATGGAAAATGCTTTAAAATGAGAAATACTTGTCTTGAAGTTGTAATAACTAGGACATTCAGCTTACGTAACAGGCTTTTGAGCAAGAAATTGCAGTTATTGTTTTATTGCTGTCAGGCAGTTGAAATACACTGATCAGAATTGAAGATGGCGCAGTCTGGGTTTCTTCCATGGTTTTTCTTGACAGTGAATGAGCCTCATTCAAGTCTTAGCATATATATATATATATATATATATATATACACTTATGTATCACTNGAGCATATATATATATATATATATATATATACACTTATGTATCACTGGTTCAATTCAGTGATGTTAATGGAAGCCTGTGAAGTACTTTCTTTGGTTATCAGCCATTAGGCTTTGGTTCCCTTTCTGAGGGAATAGTGCAAGCACAATGCGGTTTCCTTCTTAAAAGTATTGTGTGGGAGTCCTTTCAGTATGTAACAGTATTTTACCATGATTATTATTTTTTTTAATTTCATTGTAAAATTTGTAGAAATTAACTTCATAGATTTTATGGAACTTCAGAGAATCATGTTAAAAGTAGTTTCATATAATTTAGTAAGGAATTTAGTCTTAAAACCTCATGCCATGCACTCTACAAGCTTTTATATCTCTATAGCTTCTATATAAATCTGTGATTTAATAGAAAAGAATGAAAAGTGACTTTTTGACAGCAGGAAGTACATTTTTTAGATGAAGCATTGAATTGAGGCAGAGTTAGCTCTTTGCTGAGGTTTTAGCTGAAGATCCTTTAGCTGTTTATGGACAGGATGGGTAAGCCCTAACTATGGCTCCCCATTTTCTCCTAATCAGGAGCTGATAAAGTTCATCTTTTGTCGGTTGTGGGGTATAAACTGGCTGCTGCATTTGATTGCCTGATCTCTGCTTGCTTTATTTGATGGTGGGGGGAGGTAATGCTGTTGGTTTTGCTATCATACCGCAGTGTAATTAGTAACACCAGTTTAAGTTTCCACTTCTGAAGGAGGCCCATTTTGTTTTTTCTTTCTTACATTATTTTGAAATTGCAGAATAAAACAAAAATGGGGAGTGCCTGCATTTGACAGCTGGAATAATAGAATTGTGCACTTCACCAGCAGAACTTCTCCTGACTGGGCTTTTCTGCTGAAATACTGTGTCAGCTGAGACAAATTCATGTTGCTCCCCAGCTCAGGTAAGGCTTGGTGGCACAGAGTCTGAATAGTTAAGGTGCATCAGTTGGAAGAGCAAGGCTTAGTTTGCTGTAGTGTAATCATCCCAAGGCCAGTTTATACCTGAGAGATACTGTCTGTGACTGAAGTGTTCATTGATCTCTACCTCCTGAATTTTGAATTCTTCACTCTAATTAATATGCTTTAAGTTTGCTCACTGATTACATGTCGGCGTGGCTGAAGGCATAACCTGACATCCTAATGAGCTGCCGGTGAAGGAGGCGAGGTATGAAGACCAGACCCAGTAATTTTTGTTGGATCTGTGCTCGTGATCTGTTGGCCAACTCGGGTGTGTCTGTTTCACCCTCCCAAGAGCAGGAATGTGCCATAATGGCCGGTAAGGAGGGAGGGAAGCAGGCGCTGTGCTTCCAGCTGGTAGGCGATGGTGGCATCAGTCAGAAGTCGAGGTTAAGTGTGATGACAGAAGTGTAGCTTCAATAAAATGAAGTGATAAAAAGCTGATGTGAAATGTAATGCTAAAATAACTGACAAATAAGTGTAGTCATTCTGATATACTTTTAAATATAACTGGGGTTTTATTCAATTTGTTTTATTATTTAAAAACCCACCAACTTCTTAAATTGTTCAGTGAATTTTTTTGTGTATTTATACTGTAATTGTTATTCACGTGGTCATTATTTCATGCTCTGTGGCAGTTGCCCACGTACACAGTTCATAGTTTACGTCAGGGAGTAATTTGCACGAGTCCGTTCATCTCTGGAAGAGATCTTTCAGTTGCCTTGCATTTGCTGAGCAGTAGGAGTGCTCCTGGGTGATGGCTGGGGTCTGGGCGGCTCACAGCTCTCTGCTTGTGGGAGTTATCTGATTGGAGGCTCACACAGACTTCCGGAGAGTAAATACTAGTAACGCAGTCTTCCCAGTATGTGGGTTGCAGTGGTATTGTAAACTGTGTGTGTCACACGTTGTAATTGCAAAAATACACCCACACCCACTTGTTGGTTGATGCCAAATAATTCTAAGGATGAGCATGGAGGGACAAAATAGTTGTTTAACTTGGAAGAATGTGGGTGCTCTATGTGAGGGGTGCTTTCAAGGTTGAGTATGATCAGAAGCGTGAAACTTCCCAGCCTGGTACTTGATGACGAGTGAGAGGCAAAGGCATGGCCTACACGGACAATCAACACCAGAGAGGGTTGTGTTTTCTTCGAGTGACAACTTGAAAGCTGAGCTCTGTTCTTGCCTTTGACATCTCTGCAGTCTCTTAGTGAAACACGCATTTCTGAATTGCACAATTGTGTGTTTATTTGCAAAGGCAGGTAATGTTAGTGCCGAGTCATAAATACGTCAATGCCTCTACTAAAAATATGCTTAAAAGTGGGTAAATTTTTGATTATAGAGTTTCTTTTTTGGTAAGCTTTTTCCTGCCAGCCTAAACGTGTCTAATGTCTATGTGCTGGCTGCTGCAATCCCTTTGAAGCAAAATTTGAAGCTTTTATGACAATGCTGCAGCATTTTGGCATGTGAAGGCAGTGTAAAAAACAAACAAAGCCAAACCAAAAAAATCCCAAACAAACCAAAAATCCACCCAAGCCCTCATACCTCCCCCTTTTTCTTCTAGGAGGGGAAAGGGGAATTTAAACCTCGTCTGGCTTCTGTGCTCCTCATGTTCTGGGTGGGATGATTTCCAGAATGAACGATCTCCAGATGGGCTTGTGTCGAGCTCTGAGTGCTGTGGGGCTTGAGCTGAGCATTGGCGGTTCAGCAGCACTGCTGATGTGGAGAGCGCTTAGTGATCTGGTTTATATTATGCCTTTAGTTTTGTAGCTTGCACTCTAAGTTGTTTGCTTGGGACTTCATGAGGCCAAAGAATACTAACAAGGGTAAATTACTTAGAGTTTCCAAGAGAAAAGAGAGCACTGGCTTTTGTTAAAGCTTCTTTGCGTTCTCGCTTGCTTACGCGAATTGCCGTACGTACGTGGAAGGCTTTGGCGCTGGCTGGAAGTTGTTGATTGCTGCTTCCCGTTGGGTAGGAGTAGTGCTGTGCTCTTACAGCACCTGGGAATGGGCATGTCTTAGTCATTGACGATGAGACTTCAAGCCAAGCATCTTGTGTTCCCTTTGCAGAAACGCAGCTGAATGGACCTTAGAGGGCCACAGATGAAAGAACTTGAACATGTTTCTGAAGGTTTAAGATGTGTCTGACAGTGACCTCCTTACCTTAGTAATAAAGAAGAGTTTTTCAACAGGAGCTTAGGATATCTTTACTGCAACTTATTAATATACTAACTGGAATGGTGTTCTGACAACAGTTCCCTGTATTAAAGTACTTACCCTACTACAGAACAGTGTTCTCTACTGATAATGCAACTCGATGGAGGACAGTAATGTTTTGATAAGCATGCGTGAAGATCATTCCTTTCATGTGCGATACAGGTAAGACTATTAATTTTAATATGGATTAATAAGTGCTAATAAAAAACTAGTTGCAGCAAGTAGTTTGGTATCTCTGTTATAAATGTTAATGAAACTGAAAACTAAACTAACTTTTTTTCATTTTTCTCAATTTTTGAACCATGAAAATTCACTTTGTTATATCATAGATGATATTTGTATAACTGCATGATTGTATAGTATTGGAACCGTGTGCACTTACAGAGTAGTGCATGATTGCCTGCATTTCGTTGTATTTCTGATCGAATGATTTGAAGCCTGATCCCTGCATGAAAGTACCTGCTCTCTCTTCTTCACCTTTTGGGCTAAAAATGTGCACATTGTTGAGTTTTGTCTGCCCAAGTTCTCTGTACTTGTCCCATTTTTGCTTCTATGAATGATGAATTTCTAGGTGTGCTGTCACCTAGAGCAGTGTTTCCCTTGCTTAAAATACAGAGATTTGATTGATAGATAGAAGCTGCTTTGATACTTTGACTAAAAACATACTATTAGTGCAAGTCGAGAGGATCTGTGGTTTTTCCCTTCTGAGGGCTTTTATCTTTTTTCTCCTGGAATCTCCGTTAACAGACATGAGACAACATGTTAGTGTTGCAGCCTCGCTGTGCTGAAGCTGAACAACAGCAGCATTGTGTGCATGGTGCGTGGTAGTTGGAAGGGTAAATCTTGCAGCCTTGTTAAATAGGAGGGGACATTGGAACAATGGAATTATTGTCTTGAAACCAAAAGCATGATTCTTGGTGTGTGCTTCCCCCACCCTCTACCCTGTTCATCCCTGCTTTTCCTTGCTAGCTAACAGGAGCAAAGTGATACCCTTGTTTGTAAACCAGCACAGTCTGTGGCTTCTGGAAACGTTCTGGCAGTTCAGTTGCTGTTAGATTGGTCTTCTCTTCGGTTTCATAGAAGTACAGTGTTAGTTCTGTTTAGCAGTGCTGTAAGCAGGAGGAGCTTCCTCATGGACAGTAGGGAGAACGTTAGCAAATCAACTGTAATTTACTCTCTGGGCTCTTTGTTTCTCTAAAATATTTATATGGTGGCTTTGACAGCAGGAATCCCTGAGTGCGTGACATCATATTTTTTTCTCGTGCTCTGTTTCTTGACTGTATGTAATTCCCAGCATTCCTGTAATGCTTACCCGCGCTGTTGCTGATGCTTTTGCTCCTCCCCAGACAAGTGTAGAACATCTCTGCTCACTCTTCAGTAACAGCAGGAGCTGTTCAGGGTACTATTGCCCAAGGAAATGGCTGAAGCGAGCAGCACGGCCAATGGCTGCTTTCAACTGGCAAAATCTCTTACTGCTTTATGCTGGATTTCAATACAGGCATGAATGATACTGATTAACAATAATAATATTAATGGACTTCTTAAACCTGTCCGTAAGAACAGTAAACTGATGAACATTCAAAAAATCAGGGCATAATTATTTTTGTTTAAATATTAAGCTTTTGTAAAATGTAGAGAAAGTGTCAATTCCATATATTGAACTGGATTTTTATGATGATTTAATAGCCATAATTTGGAAATATTTTATTTGGTTGTAGTTTAGAATTCAATGCAGGAAAGAGTAGGTCATAAATTACTAGGAGCGGTGGTATTATTTCTCAGTGTTTAAAAGTTTTTACCTACAAGTGTTGTCCCAGACTTGTCTGGCTCTAAGGTTGCTTTTCCTTCCCGCTGGTATTCCAGTAGAACTGACTTTAAGAAGCTGTTGACCCACTCCTAAGGAAAGGCTTTATTATGGGTCTGTTTCTCACTGCACAAGCTGTTCCTTTCTCCGCGCTGAAAATAAAATGCTGAAGTTAGTAAGTGGGGCTGATAAGGGATCTGTAGAGTCAATGTGTGTAGAACTTGCTTGTTTTGGCCTGCTGAATTTATACACCAAACCCTTGTCATTGTTTTTATTTGAGTGGAGCAAAACAACTCAAAGTTCAGGTGTGTGATGTCTTCATGTGCTGTTCTGTTTCAGTTTGCCATCAAACAGTGTTGCAGTGGAGGTGCAGTTAAGTTGTTTGGAGGGGTCAGTGTGACAATGATTCTGCACAGTAAGGGCAGGATTCAGCAATAGTGTGTGATGGTTATTAGAGGATGCTGTGGCATTAGTAATTTTATGATCCGAATTAGAGCTAGAGGAGTTTTGTTCTGTGTCCAGGTGTGCTATGTGTATTACATGTTTCATGGCAAATTCCATGGCAGCCTTGTTCCCCCCAATAGCAAAAAGTCCTCTTTGTGGGAACTGAGCAGAGTAAAACTAAATCAGTTGTGTTTAGAGGCTGTAGTAATCGATGAGGAGTCTTGCCTTCTGCTGCTGCCTTATTTCTTGCCAGTTCTCTGTTTATTGTAAGATGAGAACAGCTGAAGGAAGGGAGAAGGAAACAGGGAGGGGAAATGGAGGCA